>CAUYPK010015034.1:0-16040 GCA_963574355.1 Loris lydekkerianus
TTTGTTTCCTTGCCTCTGCCTTGCTTTTTACCATCCTCTTTCTCCTATGTTACCAAGGATACATGACAGAATGCCTGTGTCTTTTGTCTTTTTATTTCCCTTCATTTGGCTACTAAGTTGATCACCTTAGGGACTGCAACACACTGGTTCATATATGTGGTGCATGTCTGGTCTGTGAAACTTAGGTCAACTTAAGGAGGTGGTCGATGTAGGGAGATGGTCGACTATGGAGGTTCTACTGTATTTCATTCTGTGCGTTTATTATTTTAGGAGTTGGCAAACTATGGCCTGTGGGCCAAATCTGGGCTTGCTTCCTATTTTTGTAAAAATACTTTCACTGGGGTGGCATCTGTAGCTCAGTTGGCAGGGCACTGGCCACATACACCGAGGGTGGCAGGTTCAAACCTAGCCCAGGGCTAAAACAACAATGACAACTGCAACAACAAAAATAGCTGGGCATTGTGGCAGGCACCTGTAGTCCCAGCTACTCAGGAGGCTAAGGCAAGAGAATCACTTAAGCCCAAAGAGTTTGAGGTTGCTGTGAGCTGTGACACCATGGCACTCTACCCAGGGAGACAGCTTGAGACTCTGTCTCAAAAAAAAACAAACTTTCATTGGACCATAAGCATGCTCGTTAATTTATGTATTGTACATATACATGAGATATGTAATTATATATGTTAGTATATATAATTGTACATAATTATATATACACTCATAATCATTTTATATGTGACAATAATATGTATTTAATAATTTATCTATGGATGTTTCCATGCTACAACAGCAGCATTGAGTATTTGCAACAGAGACTCTATGGCCTGCAAAGCCTAACATATTTATTGTCTGGGCCTTCATGGATACAGTTTGCCAACTTCGTGTTTATCACAAATCTCAAAAGTTTTTAAAAGGATAGAGAGAGAGAGTTTCAATTTTTACTTATATGCAGTATATGTATATTTTCTGTTCCAAAAATTTATAGTTTTAAAATTTATATCTACGTATGTTTTGTTTATAAAAGTTATACGTATTGGGTGGCACCTGTGGCTCAGTGAGTAGGGCGTCGGCCCCATACATCGAGGGTGGTGGGTTTGAACCCGGCCCCGGTCAAACTGCAACAACAACAACAAAAAAAATAGCTGGGCATTGTGGTGGGTGCCTGTATTCCCAGCTACTTGAGAGGCTGGGGCAAGAGAATTGCCTAAGTCCAAGAGCTGGAGGTTGCTGTGAGCTGTGATGCTACAGCACTTTACTGAGGGCAACAAAATGAGACTCTGTCTCTAAAAAAAAAAAAAAATTATATATGCTCATTATACAAATGTTAACATAACAGAAATATGGGGCAGTGTCTGTGGCTCAAAGAAGTAGGGTGCCGGCCCCATATACTGGAGGTGGTGGGTTCAAACCCAGCCCTGGCCAAAAAGTGCAAAATAATAATAATAATAATAATAATAATAATAATTTTTTAAAAAAAGGAAAACCATAACAGAAATATGTAATGACGACAGTGACCATCTCCTTCTAACTCAATTCTGATTGGTGGCTTCAATGAATTAGTTAACTAGAATAGATGCCTTCAGATTCCTTTCAGTGCATAAATGAATCTACACTCATCATTATAACAATACCCCAGAAGAAGTGAATCACTGTGAGAAAATTTCCCTGGGTAAGCATTCTTAAATCCTCTGTGGGCAGCATTTTTCTGACACACATTCATGGACATTCTCACTCATTGTTTTCAATATCTTTCCTCCTTGATCTGGTTTAATGAAAAGGCTTTTCTAACTCCTTTTCACAATAGCCACACCATGGCAAGTTCTAATCATTCCTGGTATCTCTCATTACAGTAATTATCCTTTTAAAAAATCATTACTAATTACTATTAACTTTAACATATCCCTCAGAATCAATGAGGATGGCAGGTATCTGGAGATTGTCACCTGCTTCCAAGTCATCTTGCTAAATGTGCTTCAGTTGATTACCCTCTGAAGGATTACCAGGACCAGCACCCTGACATGGGACCTATCTGACGGCATCACTCACCTGAGAAGCCCACATCTGCTAAGGCATCTGTGGTCACCCAGAATCTTAGATCCATAATACTCTCTGCATCTCCTCTCCCCACTCCCCTTGTCCCCCTTCACTTCCCTCCCCAAATATTCCCTCGATACCCTCTGGAATTCCCAGTCTGTAACCAGCAAACATCCCTGTGTTCTCAATGTTGTCTCCAAATATTTTCTCTCATTTTTTTGCCTTTGCTTAAACCCTGTGGTCCCCTAGCCTCCTGGTCAGCCTTCTCCAGTGTAGGTTGCTTTTCTTTCTCGCCCACATATCTCAGGGCTCCCCTTTGCAACTTTTTAAACGTTTCTTTTCCTATTAATTAAAAAAATCCCAGAACCTTTTGAGTGAGGTCTTCAGTTTCATCACAATTCACAGCTGCAACTCAAGTGCTCTCCAGCCTAGTGTGGGCAGTGGCTCCAGACTGGTGGAGAAGCTGCAGCATCTGTGGCCTCTCTGCTAAGTGGTCATGTACCACCCCTGTATAGTTAAGGACCCTGGCGCCTGCTGAGTCACTGTCTTTCTCCTGCTTTCTGCTCTTCTCTTTGGGACTTCAACATTCACACAGATGACTCATGCAATCCTTTGACTGCTCGGTCACTTATCCTTTCCACTCACCTGTGAACTTTCCCTGTACTCCAATTCCGACACTCCTTCCCATTGCCATATCCTGGACCCTGTACCATTGGTGGTGACTGTGCAAACCCTGAAATCTGGATCTCATGTCTCCCACTGTCTGACCAACATGCCTCTCCTACTCTGATACCTTTACTCTATTTTCCCAACTCAGCCAGACCTTTAGTCCAGCCTTGTCTAATAGAAATACAATAGAACCTCAACCTCCCTACATGGAACACTTCCTTAAGTTGACCTAATTTTCATAGACCAGACATAGACCACACATACGTATTAGTACAGTTGACCTAGTTCCTTATGTTGACCAATTCTGTATGTTGACCAGTTTGTTACAGTCCCTTGGTTGGCCAGCTTGCGAGGTTTTACTGTATTTCTATTGCAAGCCCCATATGTCATTTAAAATTTTCTAATAGCCATATTAGGAAATGTAAAATAGGCAGGGGTTGGTGGCTCACCCCTATAACCTTAGCACTCTGGGAGGCGGAGGGGGGAGGATCACTTGAGCTGAGGAGTTCGAGACCAGCCTGCGCAAGAGCAAAACCACATTTCTACTAAAATTTGAAAAATTAGCTGGGTGTTGTGGTAGGCACCTGTAGTTCCAGCTACTTGGGAAGCTGAGGCAGGAGGATCTCTTGAGCACAGGAGTTTGAGGATGTGAGCTGTGACACCATGGCACTATAGACTGGGCCCCTAGACTGCAGCAAAAAAAAAAAAAAAAAAAAAAAAAAAAAAGAACAAAGGAAATGTAAAATAAACAGGTAAAATTAATTTTTATAATATATTTTATTTAGCCCAATAGATTGAAAATACTGTCATGTCAGCATACACGAGTAATCAATATAAAGATTATTCATGAGATATTTTACATTCTGCTTTTGAAGTCTGAAATCCATGTGTACTTTCCACTTACAACATGTCTCAATCCGAAACCAGCCACATCTCAGGTGCTTAGTGAAGCCAGTAGTTGCCCCACTGGACAGAGCATCTCTAGTTGTTGACCTAATTAAGTTTCTTCCAGCCTCTTCAATGTCTTTTTTTTTTTTCTTTCTTCTTGCATATTTCATTATTATCATTTCACTATTCCAAATGTCCTCCACTCTATTTTTTCACCTTGAAAAAATCTTATTACTGGTTGGACCAAATGATTGGTCTATATTCATACAATTGAATATTACAGGAGAAAATCACATATCTGAGCTTCCTTCCTCACCTTAATTTTATGACCACAAATTCCAAATGGACATATAATGCTCCCTAGAAAATTTATCACATTTCCTGGATAAATTTGTTTATTTTTTTCTTTAAATATTATTCAAATTAATACGAGGGTACAATTTTTAGGTTTCATTGTTCTCACTTCCAGGGTAAAATTCCATTTGCAAAAGAGCCCCTCACCCAGGGAGTGTGTTACACACCCTCACAATGTGCACATTAGGTGAGATCCTGCCTCATGCCCTCCCTCCTTCTGTCATACGTCCTCCCCCTCCCACTTCCCTCTACCCCTGAACTGGGCTATACTAGTGTTTCATTGTTCTTATGAACATGTAATTGTTTATATATTGATTTCACATTACTATGGAGTACATTGGATATTTATTTTTCTATTCTTGTGATACTTGACTAAGAAGAATGTATTTCAACTCCATCCAGGTAAATGTAAAAGATGTAAAGCCTCCATCTTTTTTAATGGCTGAATAATATTTCATGGGATACGTATACCACAGTTGGTTGATCCATTCATAAGTTGATGGGCACTTGGGTTGCTTCCATGACTTGGCAAATATGAATTGAGCTACAGTAAACATTCTAGTGCAAATGTCTGTGTGGTAAAATGATTTTTGTTCTTCTGGGTAGACACCTAGTAATGGGATTGCAGGGTCAAATGGAAGGTCTACATTTAGATCTTTAAGGATTCTCCATACTTCTCTCCAAAAAGGCTGTATTAGTTTGCAATCCCACCAGCAGTGTAGAAGTGTTCCCTTCCCTCCACGTCCATGCCAGCATCTGGTGTTTTGGGACTTTGTGATGTGGGATAATCTTGCTGGGGTTAGGTGCTATCTTAGAGTGGTTTTGATTTTCATTTCTGTGATGATTAAAGCCAATGAACATTTTTTCATGTGTTTATTGGCCATTCATCTGTCCTCCTCGGAGAAGTTTCTGTTCAAATCTCTTGCCCACTTATAGAGAGGGTTGTTTGCACTTTTCTTATTGTTTGAGTTCTCTGTAGATTCTAGTTATCACGCCTTTGTCAGATTCATAACATGCAAAAATCTTCTCCCACTCTGAAGGCTGTTTCCTGGTCAAGTTTGCTTCCTTACTCTCTGAAACTATTCCTTTATATGTCTCTTCTTAAGCCTCGCTAGCCTCCCCGCCCTGACCTCTACTTCTCTGCCTGTGTGCCCTTTGCTTCATCATTCACCAAAAGATGTCACAAATCTAGTATGTCCAAAATGGAGGTCGACACCCCCTGCCTCCGCCCACCACCCATTCAGTGCAGGTAATGGTGGCATTTTGGAGGCCAAAACCTAAGTTCATTTTAATTCTTTCCTCACTTCTAATTTACCAGAAAGTCCTATCACCCAAAATGAATCTAAAATCTGCCCCTTTCCTAAGTCTACAGCCACCTTCTTCTTTTGCAGCGACAGCTAGCTGACGTTGGTTTCCATTCTGACACCTTCCGATCCATTTTCTACTGAACAGCTGGAGTGGTCTTTAAAAAACATAAATTGGATCATGTCACTCCCTTTCTTGCTGCTACTTGTTTCCATGGCTACAAAGGTCTGACATGATATGACCCTTGCCAACTTCTCCAATGTAATCTTTCCCTGCGTTTCTCCCACTCACTAGACTGCAGCCACACCGGCTTCTTGCTTATGTTGTGAGCATACACCGAGCCCTTCTTGCCATCTGGCTTTTGCACTGCTGCTCCCTCTGCTTAGGAAGATCTTCCCCTGATGGCTTCTCCTGATTTGTTGTTTCTTTTCTCCTTTTGCTTTTTCGAGGTATCTTCCCTTGAAACCCCATGTAACACTCTCTACTCCCCCCTCCCATCACTTACCTTCTTGTCAGTTCTCCTTGTTGTTTCCCCTACAGCATTTACTGCCCGGAACTACCCAGTTTATTTCCTTGTTTACATATTTATAGTCTGTTTCCCCACTGGAGATAAGGTCCACAAGGGTAGGGGCTTTGTCTTATTCACCATTGCATTCCTTGAGCTTGGCATAGTACCTGACACATGACAGAAACTCAACGAGTATTTGTTGAATGAATGAATGAATGTATGGATGAATCATGGAAATGGATATTCCAGTATAACAGGACTCATGACCGTGAAATGCACAGACTTGCAAGATGAGCTTAACAGCCCCAGCAAGATCATTAACCTCAAATTTGGGTCACTGAGATTAACAAACTGCCCTTCTTTCTCCCATGATAGGGACTATGTCTATAAATTCTTCTGGGTGCTTAAGGTCTTTAAGTGTGGTAAAACAGCAAGTCTAAATAAACTTCTCTTCTACCAGCATTGGGTCAACAGAATATATTATCCCAGAGAGGCAGATGGGGTTGAAGCCTCAGGGCTATATCAGTTCAAGAGCTCAAGGGACATTCATCATGCAAGCTGTACAAATAGGCTATGACCCAGTGCTAGTTCTGGGAACTTATCATACATACACTTAAAAAGTCATGTTGGCTTCTGCAGGGAGGATGAGTTGGAAAGAGGTTAAGTGTTAAGACCTCTTCATTTGCAAGTGACAGAAACTCAACTCACATTGGCTTGAGCAATGAAAAACATATCAACTCATATTGTTGAGAAGGCTGGAAGTGTTCATTTTCAGACATAAGTGGATCCAGGGGCTCCAAACTATCATTAACCAAAATGTGGAGCTTAATTACCCTGCTCCCTCGAGTGTGGTCTGGATCTAGGGACCTGCTTCCAAAGAACAGAGCATGGAAAGGGGGTGGGGGAAACAAAGGAACTTTATAATTGAGAAACCTGGCAAACGTTATGTTGGCCAGGTGATGGAGGTTACCATCACCAGTGATAAGTCATTTTGATAACAGGTAACCCCCCTCCCCCCATTATAATGTGACAAGGAGGGCATTTCACTTCTGTGGTGTTCTTCCCCAAGTAACTCCAGTCTAACCATGAGAATAAAATCAGACAAATCCGAAGTGAAGGACAGTCCACTTACTACCTGACCAGTATTCTGTAAAACTTTCAATGCCTTAAAACACAAGGAGAGATTGAGAAACTGTCATAGACTAGAGGATCCTAAGGAGATATGACAGCTGACTGTAATGTGCTATCCTGGATAGCATCTGGGAACTGAAAATATCACTGGCAGAAAAGCTAGTAAAATCTGAAGAAAGGATGGAGTTTAGTTAGTACTAAAGTACCCACGCTGGTGTGTAGTCAGATGCAAATGTAAAGTCAGATGCTAGTAACAGTGGAGACTGGGTGGGGGATGTAAGGGACCTCTGTGTACTATCTGTACAACTTTTCTGTAACTCTAAAATTATTCCAAAATAAATAGTTTGTTTATATAAAACTATAGTAGGATTCAGCTTCTCTCTATTTCTTATAAAAAATTTATTAGCAAAAATGTCTCTTCATGATCTTTTAAAATTTTGATCATGGTGAAATACACATAACAACATTTAACATTTTAACCATTTCAGCCAGGTGCGGTGGCTCACGCCTGTAATGCCTAGCACTCTGGGAGGCCAAGGCAGGTGGATTGCTTGAGCTCAGGAGTTCCAGACCAGCTTAAGCAAGAGCAAGACCTTGTCTCTAAAAATAGCCAGGCATTGTGGTGGATGCCTGTAATCCCAGCTACTCAGGGAGACTGAAGCAAGAGAATCACTTGAGTTTGAAGTTGTCATGAACTGTGACCCCATGGCATTCTACGAAGGGTGACAAAATGAGCCTCTTTCAAAAAAAATTTTTTTTAAAACCATTTCTAAGCCCACAGTTCAGTGGCATCAAGTATATTTACATTATTGTGCAAGCATCACCTCCACCCACCTAGAGCAATGGTCCCCAATCTCTTTGGCACCAGGCATAGTTTCACAGAAGCCAAGTTTTCCATGGACTGGGAAAGCAAGAGGATAGTTTTGGGATTATTCAATCACGTTACATCTACTGTGCACTTTATTTCTGTTATTATTACATTGTAGTATAGAATAGATAATTACCCAACTCACCATATGCAGAATCAGTGGGAACTCTGAGTTGGTTTTCCTGGAACTAGATGGTCCCATCTTTGGAGTGGTGGGAGAGAGTGAGTGAGCTTTGCTGGCTCACTTGCTCACTGCTCACCTCCTGCCGTGTGGCCTGGATCCTAACACGCCACCAGTACCGGTTCACGGGGTCAGGTCAGCAGCCTGGGGGGTGGGGACTGGAGGTCATCTTTACAAACTAAAAGTCTACATTCACTGAACAACAACTCCCCCTTTCCCCTCCCTCCTGTCCCAGCAATCACCATTCTCCTCTCTGTCTTGATGCATTTGACTACTATAGGTACCACGCATAAGTGGAATTGTACAATGTTTGTCCTTTTGTGACTGGCTCCTTCCACTTAGCATATTGTCCTCAAGGTTCACCCTATGTCAGAGCCTATGTCAGAGTCTCCTTCCTTGTTGAGGCTGAATAATACTCCGCTGTGTGTACATACCACATCTTGTCTGTCCACCTACCTGCTGATGGATACTGGGGTTGCTTTTACCTTTTGGTTATTGTGAATAACGTTTCTGTTTCTGAGCTCTGCTTTCCTTGCTCTCAGCTCTTCTGTTGGGTAGAACAACCCATCACTCCAGTTTGCCTGAGACAGTCCTAATTTTGGTCTGTTGTCCAGGATAATTATTAACAGCATCCCCTTTTACTCTCAAAAGTATCCCATCTTTGAGAGTCTCCCCGTGCTGCTCAGCAGCTCTGGGCTCACTTCCTCCCAGCGGTAAGAGCAAGAGACAAGAGACATTCTTGTTTCTCAGCAGTTCTGACGAAAGTCCCCACCTTGAGTCTGACAGGCTCTGATGGGGTTAGGTGCCCAATCTTGAAGCAGCATTTTAGGGGCATCTCATGTTTTGATTATGAGGTCAAATTCTTGCCTCTAGCACTAGAACTGGCGTTAGCTGTACCCAAACCACACTGGAAAGAGAGAGAACTTATTTCTCAGGCGAAATTGGAGTTGGCGTGGATACCAGCTAGGCAGAAACACAGACGTCAACCAGATGGGGAGTGATGAGGTCTTCAAGCAATTTACTTTCCACATCTTCCCTTACATCACAGTTAGTGTGCTAAAAATCACATGTACCTGCAGACCATCTCGTCTTGGTGATAGTTCATAGTGATTGATTGTTACTGTTATATTGTTTTCTTAACTGTGATAGTCGGGAATTATTGTATTGCTTGTGAGTTGTGGTTACAGTTGCTTCGTGTTTCTTTCACAACTTACCCCTGGGCAAAGTAGGAATTTTGTTGTGTCATTGCAGGAATATTGTGCATTCCTTCAGGTGTGTGTCAAAGAAAGGACATGCTAAGAATCCTAGTTGCAGTGAACACATGGCCTTGGGGCCACTCAGCGGGGCTGGCATAGTTCTCAGGGGGCTGGGTTCTTGGCAAGTCCCATGGCTTATGCAGCTGATGTAAACACTGGTTAATATTGCAGGCTTTCAGGGAGGACAGCCTGTGGAACCTCAGGGCTGCCAAGGCTGTGTGACCTTTGGCAGATTACTTAATCTCTCTGAGAATAAATGAGACTAATAATTGGGCCCCAGAGCTCTGCCTACAGGAAGTCAGCTTCTCCATCCAGGATGGTTTAAGACAGTGCACATCAAAGTGGGGGCTCTGTGGCAATCTTGCAGCAGCAGCACCAGCAGCTTGTTAGAAATGCAGATTCACAGGCTCCACCCTTTGAATCAGAATCTGAGAAGTTAGGGTCTCGGTTTCACAAGCTCTCCATAGATTTGTATACGCACCAAGTGTGAGAACTACTGCCTTCAAGTGCTTTTCCGCTAACCCTAGCTCCAAATGGCGACATTACCAAGCCATAGCCTGGCTGCTGTGAGCAATGATGAGAAGAAAGAAGCAGAAACAGAAGCCACAAGGCTCCAGGGGGAGGCTCTGGTGTGCTGGGTGTGCTTTCTGGCCACTGGCCCTTTGACTCTGTAGGTACATGAGGCGCTTGCTGTAGAAGTGAACGGAGTCCAAGGCCATGTCTCTTTGAAAGACGTCAAGAAGCAAAGGAGAGAGGGTGGCTTTTCTTAACAAGGAAGATTTGACTTCTGCGGAAGTCTTTCTATCCTCTTCTGGCTTTCACCACCCTGAGCTGTGCTGATTTTCCTGGACCCAGAAGGATGTTTTTGTATCTTTCCTCCGCTGCCCTCAAACACTGTTTTCCAGGAGTCTGCTCTCAGCCCACCCTTATCACTCCAGGACCTCTGCTACCGTGCTCCTAACTTCAGGCCCTACCAAGCTGTCGGGAGCCTTTGGTTCTGTCTGGAACTCCGGATAAGTGCTTTTAATTGCCAACAGCACTTTACACCAAGACGCCACTCTGTCACCTCCAACTTAATATACCCAATGCAGACTCAATTATCTTCCCTTCTCAAAACTGATTTTCGCTGTGTTTCTTGTACTGTTGAATGACTTCTTCCCACCCCCACGCACCTTACACTCCAGCCACATTAGATTAATAGCAGATTTTCAAATGTGTGCTGAAGTTTCCTATCTCAATGGCTTTGTTATTACTTCCACCTGGAATCTTTTTGTCTAATAAATGGCCTGCCTCTTCCCCTTCTCAATAAATGGTACCACTGACCTTGCAGTGGCCAAAGCCCCAAATCTGGAAGTCATCCTGCCTTCCAACGTTTTTCTTACCCATATCTAATATATCAGCATGCATTGCTGCCTCTGTCTCCTCTACAGACTCAGGATTCATTTGATTCTATTTCCTCTGCTACCTCCTCAGTTCATATCGTCATCACTCTGTGCTATGATGAAATTTCCTAACAGGCCTCTTTGCCTCCATCCCTTCTCCACCTAACAATCGGGACCACTTTTCTAAAAGGCAGAAATATCAGCCTATAGCTTATGACCCTCCAATTCCTTTCCATCATATACACAAAGCATCATTTTAGAATACAATTCCAACCCCTTATCTTCAAGGCCTCACCTACTACGAGCCCTGCCTGCCATTCTCCCAGGTTGACTCTCGTTTTTTCCCCACGGGTCTCCCTTTGCATCCTAAACACACCCAGTTCATTCCCACCTCAGGACTTTTGCACGTGCTGTTTTTTTCCACCTGGACTCTTCATGTAGATCTACATGTGGCCAACCACTTTGGCATTTTGGGGAAAGATCACTCACTCTCAAGGAAGGACCCCTTGCCTGTCACTTTCCATCATATTATTAGCTAACATCATTTTCTTTTCTTTATAACACACATCACTGAAAATACTCCCTCCCCCCACTTGTGTATGAAAGTAGCAGCCAGGTCTGTCTTATTAGCTGCTGTGTCCCCAGTGTCTACCGAGTACCAGGCCAGAGGAGATACTCAATAAATATTAATTAAATAAATATTTGTAAGCCATTGTAAATCTTTCAGTCCAAATAAGTCCTTTTGCCTTTTGTCCCCTGACATAGGTTAGGCTCTGGACAAAGACTCAGAGGCAGAGACTTGCAAGTAGGAAGTGTACTGGACAGCACCTTAGGTACAGCACCCAGGAGGGAGCTGGAGAAGAGGCAGAGACAGACTTGTTAAGCACTAGAGAAGGGATTGCCACAGGGACATCAGTTGACCTGGGGGGGCTCCACGGCCCTGCAGAGATGTCCTTGCTTGAGGCAAGACTCTTATAACCCCACATCAGCCAGGCATTGGATAAGGCTGCCCCTGGAGAAAGAGCAACGCTTTAAGTGAGGGAGATCCCCTCAACCAAGGCAGGCAGCTGTAAGGGGTGGCAGCAGCATTCCTGGGAGCTGGGGCTGAGGACACAGAGGGTACATGCAGGCAGCCCTGTGTGTCCACTACATGCCCTATGCATAGTATTTTGTAAAATCTGCCTTATATTTGTTTATATCTCTCTCTCTCTCAATTTATCAGTCCCTGCAGGGAAGGGGCTAAGATTTTTCCATTGTTGTGGCCCTCATCATGATGGACACATAACAAGTGTTTTGTAAATGGTGTTTGACGCAAAGAAGAAATTGTAGCCAACAATACAGCAGGAAGTAAATTGTACCTAACAATGTTCTTTATGTTTGGAAAGTTCTCAGTGTAGATCCACAAAATGATTAAGGGAAACCCACTTTGGGTTAGAGAGAGGAGGCCACAGCTGTGCTCCTAGAGATGTAGGTGTGGGAGCTGAGCACTCTTCTCCTTAACTAAGTTTCAAAGACTGTTTCTTAGCCATTGAGCCAGGTGGTAACTTTCTTTGCTTGAAATGCAGAATACAAAGTGGGTACTGAGAATCACAGGTCTGGTCTCCTGACATAACACTCTGGTGCAGTGTTTTTATAAGATGGCAATTTGTTGGAAAATCCAATGTATTTTGCTGTGTTCCTTCCAGACACAATGCCTAGACTATATAAGCTGGAGGAAAGAACCAGAAGGAAGAGGAATAATTAAGAAAAATAATGGGTTTTGAGCTAGAGCTACAACTCTTTTTAGTAAAGAATAATTTGTGTTATTCTAACAGATGAGTAAGTTGCACAGAATAAAACAGGAATTGGCAACCATGGGCTCTTGACAATGATTCTCAATTTAGGGTTGAATAATCTGTCCTAGTTCCAGGCTTTCCACCCAGCTGGACTGGCTTGTGGCTCTCTCTTGCCTGTCTCTCAGACTCGCAGCTGTCAGGGTTTTGTCAGCTTCTATCCCAGTTGGATAAAAACAGTAAGAGGTGCCACAGAAGTGGCAGGAAGAGACCCATTGACTTAGGAATTGGAGGAGCAGCTGGAATGGGGAGAGAAAACAATTTACTTTGATTGTGACAAAATGCAGTGACTGTGTGCCTTTGGACTCCTCGGTTAAACACAGAAAAGTCAGAGACCAGAGTGAATCACAAAACCTTTGAAGTTTTACTGATGTCATGATACTTCCTACACCATGGGAACAAGACAACAGATGTTCTCCACAAATGCAAGGGAGTTTCAGGGACGTGAATAGGGTTTTTCCCACCCAAAGAGAACAATGCATGGGTAAATGGCACACTTCCTGGGTGAAGAAAACAACAACTACAACTCGGACTTTGCCTTACAAATGCAAACAGTGTAACCCAATCAAGTACACCCTCATATTAATCTAAAATTGGAAAAAAAATGAATAGTGTTTAACAAGTCCAGCCAATTTTGTTATTCTTCCCATCATCTTAATCACCTCCTGTCTGTGTCAAGTGACTGGGAGATACCCTACTCATCCAAGGAAGTAGTTTAATCAGATTTCACATATATTACAGCTTTGGATAGTTTTTTTCTAGTTCCTAATTTTGAGACTATGGTGATTTATAATATTTAGCATATGCTGAGAATAGTGGACACTTTACTAGAAGGCTCCCAGATGCACTGAGCAGTTTTAACACAACAATCTCACTATGTCTGACATGAGCAAATTAGACAAATACCCCAACTGGAGTCTATTCAGATGATGAAGATTGACAACTGGGATGTCTAGGCAGGCACTATCTGAGCATGTGCCCTGGGAATCTCCTGTGATGTCTTAAAGCTCTGCAGGTGGTAATAGAGATAGGCCTGACCACACTGGTGAGCCCATCTGGAAGTAAGGCAGGTTTTGTCAGGGAAGCTCTTTGTTATGGATTGAATTGCATGGCCACTTCCACCCCAAAAGATACGTTGAAGTCTTAGACCCTCCTGCCCCAGAGCTTATTTGGAAGCATGGTCTTTGTAGAGGTGATCAGGGTGGGCCCTAATCCAATAGGGCTGACATCCTTATACTAAGGGGAAATTTGGACACAGAGGCACAGGGGGACGATGATGACAGGAGAAGATGGGGGATGGCTGGAGTGATGTAGCTATAGCCCAAGGAACATCGCAGATCACCAGCAAGCAATAGAAGCTAGACGAGGCCATGAAGGCATCTTCCCTAGAGCTGTAGAGAGAGCATAAAGCTGCTGACACCTTGATTTTGAACTTCTAAACTTTAGAACTGTGAGACAATAGATTTCTCTTATTTAAAGCTACCCAGTTTTGGGTATGCATGGATACCAACTAATGACGGTCTGACTTAAGATTTTTCAACTTTATGATGATACAGAAGTGACACACATTTGGTAGAAATCATGCTTCAAAGTACCTATGTACAACCATTCTGTTTTTCACTTTCAGTATCCAATAAATTACATGAGATATTCAATAGTTTATTATAAAATAGGCTTTGATTTTGCCCAACTGTAGGCTAATGTAGGTGTTCTGGGTAAGTGTTATGGTAGGTCAGGCTAAGTTGTGATGCTTGATAAGTATATTTGATAAATGCATTTTTTTTTTTTTTTTTGAGACAAAGTCTCATGGTGGACCTGGATACAGTGCCATGGCCTCATAGCTCACAGCAACCTCAAATTTCTGGGCTCCAGGAATTCTCTGGCTTATCATGCTGCTGAGTGGTGTTGGGTTGACCAGGGTGTGTGTGTGTTTCCTTCTCTCTGCCCAAGATTGCATAACTTGTTTTGGGCTTTTCCCTATGTCTCTGATGGGATTTTGATGCATTTATTATAAAACTCAATGAACTATTAAGATAATATACACTTTCCCATGGACAGTCAAGGACTGCTCTTGCTTAGTCCATTTTTCTTTTGCTTAGAGAATGCCAAAAGAGAAGGGAAAAAATGTAGCATATTGAATTTTCAGTGCCACAATAAAAAAAAGAATAGGAAAGAAAAAGAAAAGAAAAGATGCTTAAAATACCTCTTTACAACTTCCTGGTGGCTGGCAGGTATTTACATCCAGCACCACTCTTGGTCTGCTGATTTAAGTGACAGAAAAAGTGAATTCATTCATTTGTAGATTGAAAAGGTCAAGGGTACAGTTTAGCTCTGGACATGGCTGGATTCAGGGGTTCAGACAATGTCATTGCGACTTATCTCTGTCTCTCGGCTCTGTTGAACTGTCCAGGATGGTTTCATTTTCTTTCTTTCTTTCTTTCTTTCTTTCTTTCTTTCTTTCTTTCTTTCTTTCTTTCTTTCTTTCTTTCTTTCTTTCTTTCTTTCTTTCTTTTTTGTTGCTAACAGCATCTTCAAAATTTTATTTACTGAGTTACTATTTTGTTTTTTTATTAAATCATAGCTGTGTACATTAATGTGATCATGGGGCACCATACACTGGTTTTATAGACCATTTGACACATTTTCATCACACTGATTAGCATAGCCTTCCTGGCATTTTCTTAGTTATTGGGTTAAGACATTTACATTCTACATTTACTAAGTTTCACATATACCCTTGTAAGATGCACCGCAGGTGTAATCCCACCAATCACCCTCCCTCTGCCCCCCTCCCCTCTCCCTGCCCTCGCTTCCCCTTCCCCCTATTCTTAGGTTATAACTGGGTTATAGCCTTCATGTGAAAGCCATGAATTAGTTTCATAGTGGGCTGAGTACATTGGATACTTTTTCTTCCATTCTTTTTTTTTTTTTTTTTATATAATGCAGATGTACTTTTATTTATTTATGTGTTGTTGCATTTTGGCCGGGGTGGGTTTGAACCTACCACCCTCGGTATGTGGGACCAGCACCCTAATCACTGAGCCACAGGCAATACTTTACTAAGAAGAATATGTTCCAGCTCCACCCATGTATTGTAAAGTCTCCATCTTTCTTTAAGGCTGCATAATATTCCATGGTGTACATATACCACAATTTATTAATCCATTCATGGATCGATGGTCACTTGGGCTTTTTCCATGACTTAGCAATTATGAATTGGTCTGCAATAAACATTCTGATACAAATATCTTTGTTATAATGTGATTTTTGGTCTTCTGGATATATACCTAGTAGAGGAATATAGGATTGAATGACAAATCTATTTTTAGATCTCTAAGTGTTCTCCAAACATCTTTCCAAAAAGAATGTATTACTTTGCATTCCCACCAGCAATGTAGAAGTGGTCCCTTTTCTCCACATCCACGCCAACATCTCTGGTCTTGGGATTTTGTTATATGGGCTAATCTTACTGGAGTTAGATGATATCTCAAAGTAGTTTTGATTTGCATTTCTCTGATGAGAAATGTAGGCCATGTGCCTGTCTTCTTTAGAGAAGTTTCTCTTCACGTCCCTTGCCCAGCCTGAGATGGGATCACTTGTTCTTTTCTTACTAATACGTTTGAGTTCTCTGTGGA
>CAUYPK010015035.1:0-18127 GCA_963574355.1 Loris lydekkerianus
TTGGTTGGGTGTGTCAATATAATAACATAACCACATTTATTTGTTGTTGCTGTTAAATGAAATGATAATGTATAAAAAAAAAAAAAAAAAAAAAAAAAAGAAAAAAAGAAAGAAAAAAGAAAAAAAAAGAAAAGAAAAAGAAAAAAGAAAAGAAAAGGACAAGCCAAAGACAAACCAGGAAAGAAGGCTGGTTCTATCTGTTTCAGCAGTGACTAGAAAGCCTTAATGCACAGGATAGCTTTGCTTAAGCCTGGGGATTAAAAAGACTGAATAAATATTTCCTAGTCCTTAATTGTTCTTTGGAAATAAATTGACAAATCAAAAAGGGCTGCCACACAGGGTTGAGAACCCAGAAACTGACCTATGTATACACTGGCACCTACACAAGAAAGAAATGGCCCTAGCAAATTTGTGGTATCCATACAGAAAAAAATAACTGTCTCCTGTCACACTGTAAAAGAAAGTCAGTTCAGGAGAGAATGTGTACAGGAATCTGAAAAACCACACTGTAACACTTTTACAAGACAAAACCTCTGTTTTTTCCTCTTCTTTATGTGGAAACCCATCTTAACAGAACACAAAAAGCACTAAGTATAAAATACGTTTTACTGCATTAAAATTAAGAATTTCAGTAAATCAAAAAATCTCAAAACATTATTAGAATATTGAAAAGACAAGGCGCACAGGGGGACGATGTTTGCAACAGATGACTGATTGATATTCAGTAACAGCTGAAGAACTGCTGTCCGTCAGGGGGAAAAAGACGAGTTCGGAACACATGGGCCCCCAACTTGATGAGATACTACAGAAATGAGGAAATTCAGACACCCAATAAACAGAAGAAAAAGAGGCTCTGATCTTCACAGTCAGAAAAGAAACGCAAGCTAAAACTGCAGTGAGGTGGGCGGTGCCTGTGGCTCAGTGAGTAGTGTGCCAGCCCCATATACGGAATATGGCGGGTTCAAACCCGGCCCCTGCCAAACTGCAATGAAAAATAGCTGGCTGTTGTGGTGGGGGCCTGTAGTCCGAGCTACTCGGGAGGCTGAGGCAAGAGAATTGATGAAGCCCAGGAGTTGGAGGTTGCTGTGAGCTGTGATGCTACTGCACTCTACTGAGGGCCATAAAGTGAGGCTCTGTCTCTAAAAACAAACAAACAAACAAACAAAAAACTGGAGAAAGGCACCACTGGTACGTATAGGAGCCCACTGGCAAAAACTTCCAAGCCTGAAAATAAGTGTGGCCCAGCTTGCCCTTTGGCGCTGCTGGAGGCCGTTGGTGCCATAGGCAAAGGCGAGTGCGCATGTGTGCCATATCTGTGGTTCTGGGGCTGCGAGCGCTTTCGCTCACAGAACCTCGGCAGCCTGGAGTTTGCCAGAACCCCACCCTGAGGCAAAGATCCCAAGTGTCTACTGAGAGTGAAAATAGCTAAATGAATTGGGGCATATTCATATGTAACAGAATATTACACATCCGTGGAAATGAATAAAATGAAACTAACTACAAAGACAAGGCTGGATTTCAGTGTTGAGGGAAAGAAGCAAGGCCCCAGATAGCACTTCCCCCATCCGTGACATTTGCATATTGTTCCTGAGATGGGCACCTGGAGGATGTATGCAGGTATGCATACAAAGTCAGTTAAATTATAAACAAAAGTTCACTCCCACCCAACGGGTACAAAGCACGGATATGTGGCACCCTCCCAGGGTGAAGGACACAGGTGCAACTTGGACTTTAACCTTCCATGTGTGAACTGTATGACATAATGGTTTGTATCCTCCTATTAAGAACACAGCAACTTTAAACAATTATAAATAAAAGTACAGAGAAGTGTTTATCACACACTCAGGATAATGGTGAGCTGTGGAAGGAGGGAAGGGGTCATCAGAATGGAGCAGCCCAAGAATGACCCCTGGGGCCCTAGGAATGAGAACTGTGTATGTCTTTTGTGTATGTCCTTGCCTGCCTGCCTGCCTGCCTGCCTGCCTTCCTCCACTCCTCCCTCCTTTTCTCTCTTCCTTTTGACAGAGTTGCCCAGCGGCAGAGCTCACTGCAGCCTCAAACTCCTGGCCTCAAATGATCTTCTTACCTCAGCCTCTCAAATTACTAGGATCACGGGTATGAGCCAGGGCACCTGGCCTGCCCCTGCACTTCTAGGGTATAGGTACATGTTCAGAATGGAGTGGGGCTGGGTTGGGTGTGAGGGCTGAAAGTAGGAACAGCAAACACCACCACGGGTGGCCAGAGGATGCAGGAGGCAGCTCTGTGAGGAGGTTACCCTCTGTTACAATGCTTGCCTTTCAAAATATGGAATAAAATATGCTTTTCATAGTACTCAATTGCTCTTTAGAAATAAATTGACACATCAAATAACATAAAATGAATGTATCACTATTTCATATCCTCAGAAAATATCAGTAACAGTTTATAATGAGTAAATGGCACATCCATTATTAGCTTATGATACTAATTTTTATTAGACTTAGAAAGATGTTACATTCTTCTCAGACATAATGTTTGTCATTTATTACTTTTAAGACAATAATTTATACTTCCCTTCACTATGCAAGTAATTATCATTTTATCCATTAAATATAACAAAAAACTTGCATTCAGTAGAAAACATATAAACTGCTAACATGCATATTTTTAATAACATTACAGAAAGAAATTAAAGTAATAAATTACTTTTGAATATGCTGATTAAATAAATTTTCTGGAACCATTATTTCAAGTCCAATGAAAGGAGTTTGAAAGTAATTTTAAAAATATTTAAATTGCTGAAAATAGTATTAATTTCATTGCTTTAGGAATAGAAAGAAGTATTTAAATTGGTACTCCATTATTACCACATAACTAACAGAGAACAGCTGTAGATTTTTTTGTTTTTAATCATACTTCTCATTTAATTACATTTCTATCACAGCAAATATCTTTTAATGTTGTATTTCTTGCTCCAACAACCAACCAGGAGTTTGGTTCTAGCACAACCAAACTCCTAGGCTGAAAATATTTCTAAACAGCTTTTTAACCTCTGTAAGTAATTGTTATCATATTTGCCACATTGTTGTAGGTAGGAGGATTGACTACAATTATTTAAAAAACTCATTAAAAAATACGATCTTTACCATGAATATAACTTACTGAGAAGACAAAAATAAAATTAAAAGTAAAATTAATAAAATAAAATAAAAATTGCTGATTCAATTGGCACACCTGGGGAATTAATATTAAGGGAAATTAAAAATTAAGGATTTATTTTACATATTTGACAGTTTGTTCACGAACAACTGAGGATGAAACATATGGATGTCCAGGACACATTTGTGGGGATGTAGAGAGTTTAAAGTTACTTGAATATTCACCTGCATTGTTATGGTTTGTCAGGAATCAGCACAGGGAAAGGGCATGAACCAGAGAGAAATCAGTGGGGACTGAGAAAAATACAGCATAAAGGAAGATACGGAGACAAAAGATGGGACCAGGAGGTCTGATTGAGCAGACGGCTGCAGCTAGCACCAAAGCACAAAATCAGCTTTATTTTATAGCATCTGTACAGGGTTGTCCAGGGGGAAATAGCATAGGTAATGTGGGGAAATAGCATAAACAAAAGATATAATTTTGGTCTTACAGTACAATTAGAAAATATAAATGACTTTAATAAAGACAAATTATCTTGTTAATGGTTTCTACTTAACTTCATTAACATATAATAAGAAGTAAGAAGAGCAAGAACACTAGAATCTCAGCAGAGTTGACAAAACAATTAACATGTTACAAGAAGTAAGAAGACAAAGATCACAAGGGTCTCTGCATAGTTAACTGGACAAAGAAAGAGCTACGTGACTTCTGGCAGAGGGAGCATGAAGAAAGGAAAATGGCTGTCTTGGGAACTGAGAAGAGGCAGTTGGGGGTTCATTCCCTGAATGTTCCCCAGGATGTGAGGGCCCTGCCCTTGCACAGCCTGCTCTCCACAATGGCTAAAGAAAGAAGGCAGTGAAATACAGTCAGTTGTGTATATGCTATTTGGGAGAAAGTTGGTCACTTTGCAGGCACTTGGAATTTCCTTGTCCAAGTTCACTCTCTGCACTATTACTTCTAAATCTAAGGGACGTTCTTAAATTCTATCCCACTGAACTGTTTTTCACCCCTTCTCTTCTTCCCTTCCTCTTCCTCTTTGTCTTACCCCAGTATTGTACATCAAGTGCTTCACCAAATCCTGACAGTTTCTTCCTCAAAGAGCCACTCACCCCCTTTCTCTCCACCACCACTCAATGCTTCTCTTCAGACATCACTTGATGGCAGTGACAGATTTCTAACTTGAATCCCAAACTCCAGTTTTGCTTCCTAAAATTGTTCCCCTCATTTGCTGTCAGACAAATTTCATTAGAATACAAATGGTGCCCCATTTCTTCTATGCATAACCTTCAATGACCTGGCCATCACCTGCCACATAAAAACCATTCAAAGGCCCTTGTTCTCTCCCTTTCTGCTTTGACTTTCCCCACACTTTGCTCCTTCAGGACTGAGTTACTTACACTTGTTCTCAGATACCATGTCACCCTATGCCATCATAAAACAATCCTTCCAAACACTCTGGAGTAGCAACAACTTTACTATTACCCAAGCATTTCAGACCAGGAAACTGAAGTTAAGAAGAGTGAACTCAGTTGTTCAATCAGTTGCACACTTGCTCCAAAGTCACAGAAGCAAAATGCAGACACAGACACAGGGGTTAGATCTCAAGGCTATGATCATTTCCTGTTGCCTCTTTGTCTTTTCTGGAATGTTCCCAAAAGGATGTATGACATCTCTGAGCCTTTGAACAGAACTCTGTCCTCTCCTTTGCAAGCTGGCCAAGGCCGTCTTATTTCTGTGTCCTTCCTGTCCCTCCCATTGGCCCATGTGCCAGCTCACCCTCCTTGGCCCCATCAGAGCACACTCAGAGTGTCTACTGTTGGCTGGAGCCTTCTCACATGGTTTGTATTTGTGTCCTCAGTGCTGGTGACTGCACAGGGACAGTCAATGCTCACCTGGGGGTGATTTTGCCCCCCCAGGGGACACAGGGAACTGTCTAGAGCCATTTTGGTTGTCATATCATGGGGAGAGACACAACTGGGACCAAGTGGACAGAGGCCAGGGGTGCAATGAACACCCTGTGATGTGCAGGCACCAACGTCCCGAATGATGCTGGTGCTGAGGTAAGGTCGAGAACCTCTGGTTGCCAGTGCTGTTGCCCCATCCAGTTACCTAATTTCAGCTGTGCCATGGTAACCCTCGATGCTTAGCTATGACACATTTTCAGATTTCTGGATCTTTTTAAGTCTGACGGTGGCACATCTTTTATCACAAAGGGCATCCACAGAAGACCACTGGCCGAGTGCTTAAGGGGTATCCCATGCCCTCCAGCATCCCCACATGTCTTCAGGGGGCACACACGTGAATGCCTCCCAGATGATTGAGTCAGAAAAATATCTGACCTAACCTCCGTCCTCCAGGTCCACACACCCTAGCCTGGTGATTGGATACAATTGTCCCCAGAAAGGGACCATTTCCTCTCAGCTGCTCTGAGTAGGGGTCCTATGAAATTATATTTAGCTGTCTTGAAATTTGGGATTCTGCTCTGATCCTTCCAGATAATAGGATTAGTCAAGTAGGATAGATTGGAGAAAAGGTAAATTATAGGAACTGGGTCGGCCCTGACAATGTTAAGGTGGTGTGGAGAGAACAAGGACCCTGTGTGTGGAGGAGGACACTGCAGAAGCTGTTGGAGGCGGCAGTCAGCCCTCCCTTTGTTTCCAGGGTCCAGCAGCAGTGGCTGAGTCAGCAGCTGCAGCTGACGTTGACCTGCTATGGGGCCAAGTACACTCAAGTGGTGATTGCCAGTGCTGATGCTGCTGTGTGGGCACAGCCAGCACGGCTCCCAGCTGTGAGTGTGCACACAGAGCTACAGGCCACATGCATGCTGTTGCTTCTCCCGGGCAGCCCTGCACAGTAACTTTACCAAACCACTGTGGTAAATGAGGCTGCGCCTGCTCAGGGACATCACCCTGACTTTACCAAACCACTGTGACAATGGATCCCAGACTGGAGGGAGCTGTGCCTCTTTGCTTCTATGTTTGTGTGTGGGCCATGGAACGTCACTCCATTGGAAAAGGGGGTTGCCTTGTGGCCCATCTATCACCCTTGTGATTATTGACAATGACACCAAAGATCAGAAAGTCAATCTGAATACCCTCAAGTGGGTGGTAATGGACAGTAGTCCAACCCCAGGCTACATCCTTGCTATCTAGAAAACGCCGTGTCTCTGGGACTCCTTCAAAACTGACTGCATCTGGGACTTTGGGAGGGGAACATGGTTGAGGTCTGCCTCATCCCACCCCTAAGGCCCTTCAATGGTAGCCTTAATTAACTATGGTGTGAGACTAATGAAAGGACTTTGGTCCTAGCATCTGCTGGGCAAATGAATCTGACTGGCTGGCAGAATGGTGAACCCATATAAAAGTCTGAGTTTGGGAACAAAGTTTTTGAGGAGAGGGAGAACAGTCGGGAACACTTCCAGCACTCACTCCCTCTGCCTCGCTTTCCTTTTTGGTATAAAGATCTTGGCACCTTCTCTCTCTCTCTCTTGTTTCTTCTCTGGCCATGTGATCTTTGCGCACTCCAGCTCCCCTTCACTTTCTGCCATGAGTGAGGCAGCCAAAGCCCTCGCCAGGAGCAGGTGCGGGCACCATGCTTCTTGCACAGCCTGCGGGACCATGGGCCAAATACACTCCTTTGCTTTATAAAGTACCCAGCCTTAGGGGTTGCTCTGTAGCAACACACATGAACTAAGCCGCCATCTAAGAAGGGAGTCAGGACCATAGCTTGGAAAAGAAAGCTGTAAGGATTCTGTAGGTTTGGGAATCCTTTCTATCTCATCAAAGTTTATTTTGTTGTTTTAATTTCCTATCCTTGATTCATTTTAAAGAATAGCATTGTGTGGCCCAAATGAAAAAGTGTTTGCTTTTAGAACAGGAGGATAGTAGGACTTAGGAGATTGAATCTACTTAGCTACAGTCTTTGAACAAGTGGGATAGGTGGTGGCAGGCACAGAGAAGAGAAAAAACAAGATAAACTGGGGTGGCTGGGGATGGAAATTGGTCTAAGAATTTGTCCTTGGACAATCGTCCTTGGAGAAATTGTCCTTGGACGAAATGTCCTTAGAAATTTTGCTAGAAAGCTGGTATTTCCAGCATACTCTAAAGGAGCAGACAGCCCCGTTTGTATAAAGGCTAGTGAATTCCCACAAGCTCACCTAGTGAAAGCTTGTTAGATCCCCTTCCAGGTACCCACAAAGGAGTCATTTGTTCTCTGACCTAAAGGGCAGGTCTTTCCCAAGTTTCTTAGGGACCTCATCAGCTTTAATATAAGCATTACTTTATCTCACTTAGTTAATTGGGCTTTATGGCTGGTCCCTGAGCTACCAATTAGCTGGATTATATGGTTAGAAAACAAGAGAACCAGCTCAGCGCCTATAGCACAGTGGTTACGGTGTCAGCCACATACACTGAGGATGGCAGGTTAGAACCCAGCCTGGGCCAGCCAAACAGCTGCAACAAAAAAATAGCTGGGCATTGTGGCAGATGCCTGTAGTCCCAACTATCTGGAAGGCTGAGGCAAGAGAATTGCTTAAGTCCAAGAGTTTGAGGTTGCTGTGAGCTGTGACGCCACAGCACTCTACTGAGGGCAACATGGTGAGACTCTGTCTCAAACAAAACAAAACAAAAAAACAGAACCATTAAGGTTATGGCCTCATCATTTACCAGACACAATACATATTTTAACTTAAATCTACTCCATTCATTGTTTCATGAATGCTGTTGGTGGGGTCCAGCCCACATATGAGGCTTGCAGTGTTCCTTATTCCAACTCAAACATGTATGCATTCTGCAAACCATGTTTAGCTCCTGGCACTGAACAAAACTTGGTGCAAAAACAGAACTAATTTGTCCTAACACAGAGCTGCAACCTCCTGTGTATTGGAACAATCAAGTGTGCATCCTCTCCATTGCTAATACTGAACAAAGAGACTGAAGGAAAAGTAATTCTACTGGTGAAATCCATAGTGTTACTAGAAGGAAAAATGGTTTACTGCACAGAGAGAAATGTCATGATTTTTTTTCCTAAGTAATTATTTATATTTCTCAATTACATCTGAGCTTTTAAAAGATTAATCAAGAAAAATGTTAACAAATGCTAAGTGATTTTTTTGAGATTCTCCTAGAATGAGTTTTTTAACATTTTCTTGAAAAAGAAGTCTATAATAAAAGTGTGAAGCATATTTTTAGGGATCTTTTTTGGGGCTGAGTAAGATCTTAACTCACAGAATAATTTTCAAGTGGAAATTTGGCCTGGACATGGGAAAGATGTGAATCCATTGAGTTAAATCTGCACAGAATATGCCAGAGGGTGAATGACAAGATGAAGTCTCACTCTTTAACACAGCAGGAGCTCCGTCTAAGAGGTTTGGTGATTTAATGAATATTTCTGAGATTTTGGAGCATAATTAATTTGACTTTTTTCTCTAAATTCCATGCAGTCCTCCATCATCAGATGATTTAACCAGGCTGGGAATTTAAATTATATCTTTACTGTGAGCAAGAACTTTGGGGTATAAACCAACAAACATGTCTTAGGATTTAATAAGCTAAATGCCATTAGTAAAAGCAGTCCTACAGGATTTTCCAGGGGAAAAATACAGATACTGAAGAACAATTCACAATTTATTTATTTCATTTTATTCTATTTTTGGATCTGTACTCTGTAAAGAAGATTTCTTGAGTTAATTAGTATGACTGATTTGCCCAAATTATCTTGACAAAAGATATGTTTCTGTATGTGATAAATAGTTTTTTAGAAATTTCATTATGATTGTAAGTCTGAAATAGGAATCAAAAGATATGAGTTCAAATTCTGGGTGTGTCACATACTTGCTATCTGCTCTTGGACAGATTACTTTATCTCCAAATCCCAGTTCCCACTTCTCTGAAATGAAGCCAACAATACTGTCCTTCCTGTTGCTAGGAGAATTAAACGACCTGCTTTGTACAAAGTGTCTCCACGAGGCTTGCCGTGTGGTCCAAACTTCCTAGACCCTTGTTGAAAGCAGCCACGGCTTCTCACCTGCCACGTTTTGTTCTTCAGTTCTACTTAGCAGCTTGAACTCAGGGAGAAACAGTGTTAGACTCTTTTCCTTTTCTCCTTTGTGAGAATCATGTGGCATATTCAAACTGCTGATTTACTTGCTTTTAGATGAAGAACCCCCTTTTCTCATTTGGAAGATTGAATGGAGAAAGACAATTTCATTTCTCTGCCCTTTTTTCAGAGTCGTTTATCTTTTAAACGATTACAAATTTCTACTTGTCCATGATTGCTACTGGATAGAGCGGGTGAGGCCTGGGGATCCTTGCAAAATGCCATGCCTCAGCTTATCATAATTGCTTGCATTTCTAAAGGGCTTAATGCTTTCAATAAAGTCTTATCGTGCCCTTGCTCCAATGTTGTTTCTACAGCAGTGCTACAAGGTAGGAGGGGTTGTATGATTTTCCTTTTTGAAATGAAGACATTAAAATGTAGAGAGCCTGAAGTATTTCCTGAAATTCACCTGATAAACCATGCACAGAGAAGTGATATTTTGTATCTCCCTGATGATCCCATGAACTCACCACTAAATGCAAAAGGGAAACATAATTTGAATATTAGTCATCTCAATACCACCATTCAAATGTTTAAAATTAGGCATCCTTTTCAAATAACTGGACCTTCTTTTTCATATACATATATGTGAATGTGCATAAAATATGTATATCTACAGGGATGTCTAAGTCTGTGTTGATATGACCTCCCACATATTACGATGAATACTTAGTTATTTAAACTGTCATTTGATTCCAAGAAAAGTGCAGGGAGAAGAGGTGGGAATGGGGTTGGATTATTGCTGAGATGTAGCAATGTGGTGGAAAAGAAATCACACTGAGCTCTGCCTTTCCTTTTTCTAGGTAGCACATAATGCACTTTACCCCTGACAGCCAGTTTTATCATTTGCAAATGTAGGCATAATGATGCTATATTATGACCAAATGGACCAAAGGAAGACTGTAGAACATGCCAAACAAAATGTGACCACGGGGTAGATGCTCGGTCAAATACTAGTCTCCTTCCCCCCTGGATTTCAGCTTTGTAAATGGTGGAGTGTGGAAACTTAAATGTCTGGTTCAATAAACTATTATAATCCAAGCCACTGAGGTTAGGAAACAGGACATTGATAGCACAGCAAAATCTTCCCTTGTGCCCCCAGGGAGGTAGACAGTAGCTTCCCACTTCTCCCCACAGGTGACCTCTATTCTGAATTCCAGCAGCAGAGTTACGTTTGTCCTGGTTTTGAACCTTATAAAAGGGCATCAGTTTCTACTGTTTCGTGTCTCACTTCTTTCCTTCAATGAGATCATGCTTGCAATGTTCATTCACATCATATGCCACCATGTGTCACTATTTTCATCACTGTGTGTCAGGTTATTTATGACTTATGGCTATTATGCAAATGCTGTAAATGTTTGTGAGTCTGTGACCACTCCCGCACATAGGCATGTTCTCAATGGGCTGTGCATTAGCACCACTGGGTCAGATTGGTCCTACATATTTCCAACCAAAGCAGTTAACAAATGAAACTGATTTTCAACTGATTACATTCTCACAAGCAGTGTATTAGAATTCAATTGCCCTGCCTTCTAACCAGCACTTGCTGCTGTCAGCCTTATAAACTAGCCACTCTGGTGGGCTGTGGTGTTATCACATGATGACTGTAATTACCTTTTCCTAAAGACTAATGAAATTGAGCACCCTTTAACATATTGTCAACCTATGGTGTTATGAACTGAGTGTTTATGTCTCCTCAAAGTTCATACATTAATGCCCTAACCCCCAATGTAATGTATTTGGAGATGAGGTCTTTGTGAGGTGACTGGGGTTGGTTAAGGTCATGAGGGTGGATCCTATGATGGGATTAGTGCCCTTATAAGGAGAGGAAAAGCATCCCTGTGTGTGTATCCTGTGATGTACACTCTAGCGCATGCACTCTCTCTCTCTGCCATGTAGGGACACAGAAAGAAGGCTGCAGTCTGCAAACAAGGAAGAGAACCCTCACCAGACAATGGGTCTGCCAGCACCTTGATCTTGGGCTTCCCAGCATCCAGAACTGTGATACATGTCTGCCATTTAAAACCACCTAGCCTGCAGTGTTTTGTTATAGCAGTTTGAACTGACTACAGAACTCAGATATCCTCTTGCCAAGTGCCTATCTGTTTTCTTTGTTGTTGTTGATTTTTATATTGAGTTGTGTAGGTTTTTCAAAAAAATGATTTATAGTTCTTTATACATACCAGACAATAGGCTCTGTTTTATTTATATGCTCTGCTAATATATTTTCCTATTATTTTTTTGCCTTCTGACATTGTTAGTGGTATATTTTTGAGAACTAAACCTCACATTTTAACAAAAATCTAACTTGTCAATACTTTAGTAGTAGTGCTTTTTGTGATCTAAAAAGAAATCTATTGTCTATAGTATCTTCTAGAAGCATTACTGTTTTGATTTTTAAATCTACAATCCTAGAAGTAATTTCAGTGAATAATGTATTAGGGTGTATAATTTGCTAGGGTTGCCTTAGATGGGGTGGTTTTGTTGCGTGACCAGAGATGTGAGAAAATAGCAGCTTTGCTGAGGGTGCAAGCTAGCTCCTGCAATTATTAAAGGTAAACTAGAAACAGACTACACAGCTTGGAATGGGGTGTAGCAAAGGATCTTTATTCTTGACCACCTTATATACACTGGTGGTCATGTACACACTTAATCTATGATCTCTAACTCTTTCTATCTAAAATTAACTTGTGGGGAGACATCAAGTCTACAAATCCGCACAATCTTTTCTGCTTTTACATTCTTCTCAGACATGTGTCAAATCACAAAGAACTCCTGGGGAAGAAGGGGAAATAAAATCCCTCAAGCATACACTTAGTTTGCCTCATAATGGAGCAATGACTTTGTTTCTCCACAGGGCAGAGACCTTTAGGCTCCAAAGACAATAGAGATTGTTAGTCCCTGACCACCTGGGCTTAACAGGAGCATGACATCAGAGAAACTGTTCTGGACTTTTACCTCTGAACAAATAGGCTCTGTGTATGCCTCAGGGGGAGCCCAGCTTTCCTTTGTCTCTGTGTTAGCAAAAGCCATTTTTAACCCATTATAGACTTGCCTTGTGCGGCTTATGTGGGACAGTTTCAAAATAAAAATGTATTTTCTCACATCTAGGACACAGGAAGTCCAAGATCAAGATGTTGGCAGGGTTGGTTTCTTTGAAGGCCTCTGTCTTGGGCCTGTAGATGGCTGTCCTCTCTTTATGTCTTCCCATGGTCATTTCACAGTGGTCCCTGTGTCCTCATCACCTCTGCTAATGACAACATTGCTTACAGTGCATTGGTGCACATTCTAATGACCTCACTTCAATCTCCTCTTTAATTACTCCATTTCCAAATACAGTCAAATTCTGGTATATGTGGTGGGGGGTGGACATAATTTAGTCCATAACTTAAGGGTAAAATTATCTTTTTCATATAGATGTCTGTTGACCTAGTACATTGAAGAAAATGGTTTTCTTTTATTATTTTGGTACCAAATTAATCAGAAATTAAGTATCTATACGCACATGAGTCTGTTTCTAGACTTTCTCTTCTTTTTATACTTTTATGACAAAATGCAAATTAGAAAATATGCAGAGTGAACAAGTTGAAAGATGTTATGTATAATATGAATAATATAGTATATTGTACTCAGAATTTTTTCTAAATGAGTACTTTATAGTTGCTCTTGCCATGGGGGAGGGTAAACTGTGAGATAATGGATATGTGAACTTGTTCTCCTATAATCACCACTTTACTATTAATATATGTATTTTATAATATGTTGTATGCCTTAAAGTGGTACAACTTATTTTTAAAAACTTACAGGTTTATTATAAGTCTTGATATGCATGGAGTAAAAGTTTTTGATTTATCCTTCTTCTTTAACAGTGTCTTGGCTAATCTTGATTCTCTTCATTTCTATATACATTTTTTTTCAAAGTCCTCCCTCCCAGAAAAAACATTACAGGTCAATTTGGGAAGAATTTATGTTGCTACAATATATATATATATTTTTTGAGACAGAGTCTCACTTCATCACCCTAGAAGGGTGTTGTAGCATCATAGCTCACAGCAACCTCAAACTCTTGGGCTCAAGTGATTCTCTTGGCTCAGCCTCCCAAGTAACTGGGACTACAGGCGCCCACCACCATGCCCAGCTATTTTTAGAGGTGAAGTTTCAGTCTTGCTGAGGCTGGTCTCAAACCCTTCAGCTCAAGAAATCTACCTGCCTCAGCCTCCCAGAGTGCAGGAGGCTGGCCAATATGGCTACATATTGAGTCTTCTAACTCACTTATGCATTCATTATGTAGGTCTTTTATAATTTATTTTAATAATATTTCATAGTTTCTGTGCAGAGATTTTGCATATCCTTTATTAAATCTGTTCCTATGTTTTAGAATTTTTGTTATTGTAAATTGAGTTATGTGGTATTGGCGGTAGATAGAATTTTAGTTGATTTTTAAATTAACTTTATATTAACAAACTTGCTGAGTACACTTATTAATTCAATAGGTTTTTTTCTTCTTTCTTCTTCTTCTTCTTTTTTTTTTTTTTTTTTTGAGACAGAGTCTCAAGCTCTTGCTCTGGAGTCACAGCTCACAGCAACCTTAAGCTCTTGGTCTAAAGAAATCCTCAGCCTCCCAGGTAGCTGGAACTATAAGTGCCCACTATAATGCACAGCTATTTATGGTTATAGTTGTCATTGTTGTTTGGTGCCTGGGCTGGACTTGAATCAGCCAGCTCCAGTATATTTACCTGGCACCCTAGCCGTTTGAGCTATAGGCACCAAGCCAATTCAATAATTTATCTGGAAATTTGTTTGGGTTTTCTACAAATCCAACAACCTAACCTTCAAATAAGGTGACCATTTTTGATCTCTCCTTTTAATTTTTATTTTTGTTCTTTAATGTGATGAATTGGCACAGCTTCCAAAACCTTGTTGAATGTCGGTGGGAGGTGCAGGGGTATCTGGCCTCATCCCCAATCTCAAGGGAAGTGGAAGTGAGCTGTGGTGTTCAAGGGCTTACTGACATTCTGTTTTACTCCTGCTTGAACAAGAGATTTTATCTAACATTGGGTATTAGATTTTACCATACTTTTTCTTCATCTATTCAAATGACCATATACATTGTCTTTCCTTCTGTTAACATGGTAAATAATTGTAGATGATTGATTTTTCAAATCAATAGCTTGCTTTAAAACCACTCTTGCATACCTGCAATGAATAGATTTGGTTGTGTGGAATTATCCTTTTTTCATGGTGCCAGATTTTATCTGCTATTATTTTGTTTATTAATTTAGCTTGTGTAGCTAAATTCATGTGGGATTTGGTCCTGTAATTTCCATTTCTACTAATTTTCTTTTTTTCCTTGTCAGATTTTGTAATGAAAGCTATGCTGGCTTTAAACAAAAACATGTGAGATATTTAATCTATTTTATTCTAGGACATGAAAGAATTAAGGAACAGTGGTGGTTTATATTCCTTAAGTTTGTGACAGAATTGACTTGTAAAAGCAGCTGGGCCTAGAGTTTTCTTTGTGTGAAGATTTATAATTACAGTTTCAATTTATCTGTTAATTATAGGATTTTACATTTTCTATTGTTACTTGTATTTTTCTATTATTTGTCCATTTCATCTAAATTTTCAAATATGTTGGCATTAGTGTTATCATTTTCACCTGTGATTTTTGTATTATCCTTGTAATGTGCTCATTTTAAAAAAATCATAATGATCTTTGCGATGATCTTTTTAAATCTCTTCTGCTATATTTTGCCTTGATTAGTCTCACTTGAGATTTAATAATTTTTTAAAGCTTTTCCAAGAATTATATCTTGGGCTATTTAATCTTTTTTATCATATACTTGTTTTTTAATTCATTCACTTCTGCATTTATCCTTTTTCCTTATTCTTTTGGGGAAGAAGACAAGTTGCTAAATTTGCTCTTCTTTTTAAAATTCTCATGGTAGGCTCATCCATTTTCAGTCTTTCTTGTTTTTCTATACATTTTTCTTTATTTGTTTATTATTATTATTATTATTATTATTATTATTATTATTTTGGAGTTTTTGGCCAGGGCTGGGTTTAAATCCGCCACCTCCAGTATATGGGGCCAGAGCCCTACTCCTTTGAGCCAAAGGCGCCACTCTCCTTTATGCTTTTTTAGAACGTATTTCAAATTGTTTTCTGGATTTCATTGACATGTCTTCTTTGACATGTGTATCTACTTAGAGGAATATTTTTATTTCCATATGTCAACTCTCTAGTTACCTATATAATTGATTTTTAGCTCAATTGTTTTGTGGTCAGAAAACTCATATAATTTCTATAAAAACTCATATGATTTCAATATAAATTCTACTATAAAAATAGTAGAACTCTGCTTCATAGTAGGAACATGGTCTAATTTTAAGTTTGACCACAGGTGTGGGTGCTGGTTAAAACTCTTGGGTTCAAGTGATCCTCCTCCTCCTGTTAAATATTCTGTGAGTGCACAAAGCGCACGCACATTCTGTAGCAACAGACTGCAGAGTTCCTGTCAGCCAATTAAATCATATTTACTAGTTGGCATAGTTTGGATATTTGTCACTCCAAATCTGATGTTGAGATTTGATTCCCAAAGTTGGAGGTAGGGCCTGGTAGGAGGTGTTTGGGTCGCAGGGGTGAACCTCTCCTGAATGGCTTGGTGCCTTCTCTGTGGTAAGGAGGGAGTTCTCATTCATTACTTCGCAGGTGGAGGCTGGTTAAAAAAGAGTCACCCTCTCCTCTCTTTTCTGTTCCCTCTATTGCCATATGATGCCTACTCCCCTTTTCCATTCCACCTGGATAGAAAGCTTACTAGGGCCCTCCAGAGAGGGATGCCCATGCACTGTTCCTAGTACAGTCTGCTTCTACAAACCTCTTTTCTTTATAAATTACCCAGCCTCAGGTACGGCTTCATAGCAATGTGAAACAGAGGCTAATACACTGGCACAGGCTCTATACCCATATCCCAAATGCTTGGGACCAATGGTATTTCAGATTTCAGACATTTTCAGATTTTGGAACACTTTCATACACATAATGAGATATCTTAGGGATGAGACCCAAGTCTAAACACAAAATTCATCTGTGTAGACACCTCATACACATAGCCTGAAGGTAATTTTATGCAATATTTTAAATAATTTTGCTCATTAAATAAAATTTTGACTACATTTTGATTTCCTGGCTTGAAGTCAGGTGTGGAATTTTCCACCTGGTGACATCATGCTAGTGTTCAAAGTTTTCAGATTTTGGAGAATTTTGGATTTAACATTAGGGATGTTCAACTTTTATTGTTGTTCAAAGTTTTGTATTCTCACTGGTATTTTTTTTTTTTTTTTTTTGGTCTCATTGTTTTATCATGACTTTATCATGATAAAGTCTCCCCCCTATTATAGGCTTGACAATTTTTCTTCTAATTCTTTTTTTTTTTTTCTTTCATTTATTTATTATTTAAAAAAATTTTTTTTTTATTGTTAAATCATAGCTGTGTACATTAGTGCAATCACCTGTACCCATTCTAAAAAGCACCATAGATGTGGCCCCACCCATTACCCTCCCTCCACCAAAACCGCGCCCCTCCCTTCCCTTTCCTTGGCCCTTTCCCCATAGTCTTCTGCTATAGCTGGGTTATAGCCTTCATGTGAAAGCTATAATTTAGCTTCATAATAGGGCTGAGTACATTGGATACTTTTTCTTCCATTCCTGAGATACTTTGCTAAGAAGAATATGTTCCAGCTCCATCCATGTAAACATGGAAGAGGTAAAGTCTCCTTCTTTCTTTAAGGCTGCATAGTATTCCATGGTGTACATGTACCACAATTTGCTAGTCCACTCGTGGGTCGATGGGCACTTGGGCTTCTTCCATGACTTAGCAATTATGAATTGGGTTTCAATAAACATTCTGGTACAGATGTCTTTGTTATATTGTGACTTTTGGTCTTCTGGGTATAAACCTAGTAGAGGACTTATAGGACTGAATGGCAGGTCTATTTTTAGGTCTCTAAGTATTCTCCAAACACCCTTTCAGAAGGAATGTATTAGTGAGCATTCCCACCAGCAGTGTAGAAGCCCTTTCCTCCACATCCACACCAACATTTCTGGTTTTGAGATTTTATTATGTGGGCTACTCTTACAGGGGTTAGGTGATATCTCAAAGTAGTTTTGATTTGCATTTCTCTGATGATTAAGGATGATGAGCTTTTTTTCATGTTTTTGTAGATTTTGTGCCTGTCTTCTTTAGAGAATTTTCTCTTTAAGTCCCTTGCCCACCCTGAAATGGGGTCATGTGTTCTTTTCTTGCTAATAAATTTGAGTTCTCTGTGGATTCTGGTTATTAGACCTTTATCGGATGTATAACCTGCAAATATTTTCTCCCATTCTGAGGGCAGTCTGCTTGCTTTACTCACTATGTTCTTGACTGCACAGAAGCTTTTTAGTTTGATCAGGTCCCAGTAGTGTACTTTTGGTATTGCTTCAATTGCCTGGGGAGTCCTCCTCATAAAATGTTCACCCAGGCCAATTCCTTCAAGTGTTTTCCCTGCACTTTCTTCAAGTATTTTTATAGTTTCATGTCTTAAGTTTAAATCTTTTATCCAGTGAGAGTCTATCTTAGTTAATGGTGAAAGGTTTGGGTCCAGTTTCAATTTTCTACAGGTTGCCAACCAGTTTACCCAGCACCATTTGTTAAATAGGGAATCTTTTCCCCACTGAATGCTTTTAATTGACTTGTCAAAGATCAAATAATGGGAAGTAGCTGGATCCATCTCTTGGTTCTCTATTCTGTTCCAGACATCTACTTCTCTGCTTTTGTGCCAATACCATGCTGTTTTGATCACTACTGATTTATAGTAGAGTCTCAGGTCTGGTAGCGTGATTCCTCCTGCTTTGT
>CAUYPK010015036.1:0-10950 GCA_963574355.1 Loris lydekkerianus
AGGAGTTTTGTAGTTGATTCCCTGGGGTTTTCGAGATATATAATATCATCTGTGAAGAGTGACAATTTGATCTTCTTTGGTCCTATTTGGATCCCCTTGATCCCCTTTTCTTGCCTGATTGCAGTGGCTAACACTTCCATTACAATGTTAAAAAGCAGTGGAGACAGTGGGCATCCTTGCCTGGTTCCTGATCTGAGTGGAAATGTTTTCAATTTTACTCCATTCACTATAACATTGACTGTGGGTTTGCTGTAGATGGCCTCTATCAGTTTTAGAAATGTTCCTTCTATACCTGTTTTCTTAAGTGTTCTGATCAAGAAAGGATGCTGGATATTGTCAAAAGCTTTTTCTGCATCAATTGAGAGAATCATATGGTCTTTGTTTTTTAATTTGTTTATGTGATGTATTGTATTTATGGATTTATGTATATTGAACCATCCTTGGGACACTGGGATGAAACCCACGTGATCGTGGTGTATAATTTATTTGATGTGTTTTTGGATTCTGTTTGCTAGGATCTTACTGAATATTTTTGCATCAATAATCATTAGAGATATTGGTCTATAATTTTCTTTTCTTGTGGGGTCTTTTCCTGGTTTGGGTATCAGGGTGATATTTGCTTCATAGAATGAGTTAGGAAGTATTCCTTCTTTTTCTATGTTTTGGAAAAGATTAAGTAATATAGGTACTAGTTCCTCTTTAAAGGTTTGGTAGAATTCTGATGTGAAGCCATCTGGTCCCGGGCTTTTCTTTTTGGGGAGATTTTTTATACTTAATGCTATTTCACAGCTTGTTATAGGCTTGTTCAACATTTCCACTTCTTTCTGGCTAAGTCTGGGAGGGTGACATGTTTCCAAGTATTGATCTATTTCCTTCAGATTTTCATACTCTGAGAGTAGAGTTTTATGTAGTATTCATTAAGGATTTGCTGAATTTCTGAGGAGTCCAGTGGTATTTGGCCTTTTCCAATTCTGAATGATTAAAGTAGGGATTTTACTCTTCTACTTCTGGTTAGGTTTAGCTAATGTTTTATCTATTTTATTGACCTTTTCAAAATACCAACTTTTTGATTGCTTGATCTGTTGTATGATTCTTTTGTTTTCAATTTCATTAAGTTCTGCTCTAATTTTAGTTATTTCTTTTCTTCTGCTGGGTTTAGGGTTGGAAAGTTCTTCCTTTTCCAGTTGCTTGAGGTGACTCATTAAGTTATTGACGTCCTCTCTTTCTGTTCTCTTGAGGAAGGCTTGCAATGCTATAAATTTCCCTCTTAGGACTGCCTTTGCTGTATCCCAGAAGTTTTGATAGTTCATTTCTTCATTATTGTTTTGTTCCAAAAATTTGGTAATTTCCTTCTTAATCTTGTCTATGACCCAGCTATCATTCAGCATGAGGTTATTTAGTTTCCATATTTATATATGTGTGTGGAGATTCCTGTTATTACTGAATTCAACTTTTATTCCATGATGGTCCAAGAAAATCCCCTGTTGTTACTGAGTTCAACTTTCATTCTGTGGTGGTCTGAGAAAATACGAGCAATGATTTGTATTCTTTTAAATTTGCTAAGGTTAGACTTGTGACCTAAGATGTGATCAATTTTGGAGGATGATCCATGGGCTGATGAGAAGAATGTGTATTCAATTTTGTTAGCATGAAATGTTTTATAGATGTCTATTAGATGCAAATGTTGAATGGTTAAGTTTAATTCTAAAATTTCTTTGCTGAGCTTCTTTTTGGAGGATCTATCCAACACTGCCAGAGGAGTATTAAAGTCTCCAACAATTATGGTGCTGGGGGAAATCAAATTGCTCATGTCTGTTAGAGTTTCTCTTATAAATCGAGGTGCATTCTAGTTGGGTGCATAGATGTTGATAATTGAAATCTCATCGTGTTGAGTGTTGCCCTTAACAAATAAGAAGTAACCATCATTGTCTTTTCTTACTTTGATTGGTTTAAAGCCTATTGTATCTGTGAATAAAATCACAACACCTACTTTTTTCTGATTTCCATTTGCCTGAATTATAGATGACCATCCCTTCACCCTGAGTCTACATTTATCTTTTAATGTAAAGTGTGATTCTGGAATGCAACAGATGTCTGGCCTGAGTTTTTGTATCCAGTCAGCCACCCTGTGTCTCTTTAGGGGGCAATTGAAGCCATTCACATTAATTGAGAATAAACCTAACAGAGTTTTGGGTATTGAGTTTTTCAAAAGTCCAGTTGACATTTTTAATCCTTTTGCCACTGTGGAAGTTAGAATTTGATCAAAAGCTTCAGAGTGATTTTACTTTGGTGGTGAAGGATTGTCTTGTTCATTATGGATAGGTCTGAGAATTTCCTGAAGAGCTGGTTTAGTTATGGCAAATTTCTTCAACAATTGAATGTCATTAAAGTATTTAATTTCTCCATCATAAATGAAACTCAGTTTAGCTGGATACAGGATCCTAGGTTGAAAGTTATTTTGTTTAAGGAGATTAAAGATCAATGACCACCCTCTTCTAACTTGAAAGGTTTTGGTGGAGAGATTTGCATTCATTCTAATGCTCTTCCCCTTATATGTAATGGTTTTCTTACTTCTTACAGCCTTCATAATTTTCTCCTTCATATTAACCTAAGTGAAATTAATTATAATATGTCTATGAGTATTTTTATTCTGGTTGAGTTGTGCCAGTGTTCTGAAACTGTCCGCTATCTGAATTTCTGAATCTCTGGGCATGTCTGGAAAATTCTCTTTAATTATTTCATGAAGCAAAGCATCTGTAATCTTTGCAGCAAGCTCATCACTTTCAGGTATTCCTATAAGGCGTATATTAGACCTTTTTGAATTATCCCAGAGCTCTCTGAGAGAATGATCCATTTTTGTTCTCCACTTTTTTTCCTCTTTGAGTTTTTGGGAGTGTTCAAAAGCTTTGTCTTCAATATCGTAGATTCTTTCTTCTGCCTGCTCCATTCTGTTACTGAGGGATTCTACTGTATTTCTTAGATCTTTGAGGGCTGCAGATTCTTGCTTTAATGTGTCAAAATCTTTGGTCATTTTGTCTTTAAATTCATTAAATTCGTGAGACATCTTTTGAATTTCTGCTTTAAATTCTAATTTCATCATTTCCTCCATTTTGTTGATCCTATTTGCTATCCAAATTCTGAACTTGATTTCTGTCATCTCAGCCCTTTGTTTGGGAATAGGATCTTGTACTGTATCTGCTTTATTGTTTCTTGGGGAAGTTGATCTATTCTGATTATTCATGTTGCCCGAGGTTTTCTACTGATTCTACTTCATGATTGTTTTTCACTGTTGGCTAGGTGGTCTGGTAAGGTGAGATTGGATTGGGGTTTCCTGTGGTTGTGGTTAACCAGCCCTTTGTTAAGGATCTGAGACTGATGACTGCAGCTGTTTCCCCTTTTGCTTTGCAAAGGACCTGTACAGTATTACAGTTTGAGGCTGGGGAAACCTGATTGGTGTGGTGGGGTTAGGTAGCTCAGTCTTATAATCAACTGGTAGATCAGTGACTATGGAGAAGTTTTAGCTGTGAAGAAATACAAACAATTAAGAAAGCCCACCTCCCCAAACAACAACCAGAATGGGAAAAATCGACCCTTCCTGTTACTACACAACCAGACTATCTCCCTAGAGGGTCCTTGGATAATTGTCCCAAGTTAGGGGTTCCGAACCGATTGACTTTGTCAGTATGAACTCTCAGGTGGGAGAGTTTGAAAGGTCTCTAGCAGCTAGATAGCAGAGGTCTACTGGCTACTCAGATTTGGCTCTCTCTGATGCTCTACAGAGTCAGAAAGACCCGCCCGGTAGCACAGTAGGACCAGGGGGCTGAGTCTATTTCTCCACTTTGTTCCTTTTTCACGTCTAATCACTGGTGACTAGGATGTGAAGTCAAAGGAAGGTCAATGTGCCTAAGGCCCAGCCACTGCCCCCGGCTACCAGCCAGCTGTGGGAGCTGAAGCCTGCCTACCTCGGGTGTTCAATTTCCACTGGCGAGTGTTCCACTTGGGCTCAGTCTAATCCTGGGGTTACCAGGCCTGTAAATGCTTATTTCCCTCAGCCACCGCACCTTTGTCCCTGTCACTCTACAGCACTAGTATCCCAGAGTTGGGGGGTGTTTCTCCAAGATTAGACCCCAGTGTGATCACTCTATAGTTGCTGGATCTTTGTGGGAAGTGCCCCTGCACAGTTCCACTACCACTGCCAAACCCAGAGAATCCTGGCTCAATTGGATACCTTCTGGACATTATCCTTCTCTTTGGACAGGAGCCTATGTCGGAGGCTGCATCCAGTCGGCCATCTTGCCCCTCCCTCATATTTCATTTTTGTTATTCAATCACATGGCTTTTGTTACTGAAAATACATGACCAAGGTATGATCAGCAACTTCTATGTAATATTTTGGTGTAAGTGATAACTGGTAGTAAGGTGTTAAATTGAATGGATAGAAGGAAATAAATATTCCTTCTATCCATTCTGTCCCTACAATGTGATAACTAACCATTCCAAGAGAATAGGAATGGATCAGTTAAATAAGACTTTTAATCAACCTACCCTTTGTCCAAAAGGCAAAAAAAAAAATGTGTTTCCACCGTTGTAGGTTGAGTAAAACAATCCAGAGAAGCAAACAGTTTATCTCTCAGTGTGGTTGAGATTTTGTTTTGAATGGAGTGCTCCTGAAAGAGGCCGGATATAGTCTTAAACTAGATTTGTCTTTTATTTTTTAAGAGAACAGTTGTTTGTTCTGATGGTCCTTCCATTTCATAAATTTACATATTTTCTATTTGAAGCACTTCCCAAATTTTTCACTTCATGGAGTAATTCTTTACTTCTTGTTCCTCACTTCCTGCCAAGAACTGTTGGTGTGTACTGTTTGGTAATTGCCACTGTTAAGGCCTCTGAAGGGCCTTTATTCAAGTGTTAGATTTAGTGATTCTAGTTACTGTTGTTCTGGTAGCAATAAAAAGGCAAATGATGAGCAGGCTTTGAACAAACAGCCCTTTATTGGTGCCAACACTACCCTGGACAAACTCCACCCTAAATCGTTGTGGCACGCAACTATAGAAACTCAAAAAGGTTTGAATAATAACAGGAACTCCAAAGTAACAAAACAGCTAGATGCCAGTGTCCTCTGGCATCACCATCCTGTGAGGACAAATTAGGTCACTCAAATGCCTGCCTCTAGACTCATCCAATCAGTAGGATGTCAATTGCCTTTCTAAGGCCTTCCCTCAGGTGCTTCAAGGGTGCTATAATGTGGTGTGTTAGCCACAGTCCTTATGGAAGCTCAGCCCTGTTCTTCAGATGCTACTTGAGTGTCCCACTGTCAATGTCCTCTGCTCATGAGCTTACTTGGGGCGGCCTTGCTGCCACCTGTTTGGAGCGTGTACGTCAGACACCAATGTATGTGTGTTAGGTGCTGCCTTTTACTGCTCCCAAGGCTGTCTGTCTTCTAGATGTTTAAGTGGCCTTAGATTTTCTGCAAAGGTTGAAAAACTGCTTAGCTCTCCTGGACTTTTTCCCTGAAAAAAGGAACTTTGCTGAGTCCCAGACTCAATCTCATGGAATGACATCTTTCCTGGAATCAGCTCTTTTAGCTTATCTTTTAGCTTAGCTTGTCCTTCATATGGGCCACCCAAGGACATCCTTTCTTATTAGCATTTATCCAAGGTTTCCCTGGGCAAACAAAATATTTCTCTTTGTAGTCAATGAAAAGAACCTATCCTTGTTAGAACTCCAGCAAATGCTACGACTAATCTACCATCCCTTTAAGAATTAGAGAGAGGAGCCAAGGCACTAGAACATGCATTCTCAAAATACAGATACCTGTGTGGAAGCATTGCCTGTGTACTAACTCACCCTCTGGAAATTTCAGGCTAATCTATATTTTCTGAACTAATGTATAGCCTAAAAGCTGTAATGAACTTCCTAATTTCTAGACAATTTGTTGGCATTTTGGTGGGGAGTAATTCCTTTCTGACCCCCTGCTTATTTCAGTTTTCAAGTTGTCCTTGCTCTCTGTCAGCAAAGACAAAAATGATCCAAACACCAAGACCACACTATTCCTACTTTCACAATTATTACCACCTTTATTTCTTCTCATCTACTATGTTATCAGGCTTTACATTAAGCACCATCTATATAATGTGTCATTAAACCCCAAAACATTTTGAAATAGATATTTGCACTTTTCAGATGAAAATACTGAAACTCACTAAACCATCAAACTTAATCACTATAAAACTTCCGTAAAGGAGATGGTTTACCTGGCACCATCTAGTTCTGTACTGTCCTGTAGGGTAGCCACTAGGTACATGTGGCTATTTACATTTAAGTTAACTAAAATGAAATTAAAATGCATTCCCTCATTGGCAGTGGTCATATAGCACATGATCAGTAGCTACATGTGCTAGCAGCTGCTTTAATTGACGTTAATAGCACCAGTAGTCCTTCCTCACCATTGCTATGGTTGTTCTTCTTTCAACTGAAAACGTCAGTGCCTGAGTTTTCCTGCCGCATAAATCTTCCTGCCTTCTAGTTCCCCTCCATTCTGCAAACTGACCCCAACACAGCTTTACTGTTTGTGGATGTACGTTCCTTTGATAGCTTTCATAATGCACTTGCTTATTCCTGAGCAAGAAAATTTAGAATTTTAGATATTCTCCCAGTTACAGATATTTGCTTTCCAAGTATCCACTTATGCTCTACTGTTTCGTTGCCATTTCTTTCTGCAGTTGCTGTAAATTTTGTCCCAGGGTAAATAATAGTGTAATTTTTTGAAAGACATTTTAAACAGCAGTTGAGCTTCTCATGTGTAGTACCAACCATGCCCTCAACTCAACTGAGTGAAAACAATTTGGAGAGCCATGACCAGATCCTCAAACACACAAAAATGAGAACCACATCACCACTGCTACCTGAATGACACTGATTAAACCTTGCCATCAATCCTGAAATGCCTCCCAATTTCTGAGATTTTTAAGTGTAAAAAAAAATAGAAAATCCATCTGAGAATGGGTAAAACGGAAAAGCTTTTATTCTAAACTGAAGTCTGTATGGCTGTAGCCAATTTATTCAACCTCTTCACGCCTGTTTCCTAATCAGTAAAATAAGCACAGAAAAGTCTTCCACACAGGATGACTGTGCTGGCAAATATTACATGTGTGTAACTGACTCAGCACTTACCTTTTATAAACCAGGAATTGTTCGGTAGGTTGGAAACACTTATGAATACGATTTGCTCTTGCTGTCAGATAACTCACTCTATTGACATGAAAATAAATAGTTTCTTGTGGAATGTTAAAAGGATTATAGTAACTAAATAAAAGGCTGGTGGTGTAGCACTGAAGCAGTGATTGATAAACCTTTGGAGACGGGGATAATGCAGCTCAGGGAGGGTTCTCAGAGAAGTCTGTGAGTGTGAATTCCTTCCTTCCTCCTTCAACCGTGAGTAAATGTTTCAGAACAGAGGCAATGAATAATATTTTTAGAAAATGTGTTTCTTTTTTTAAATTGTCAGGAACAAGAATGAGATACTTCATGAGTCTTAGTTTGCTTCAAAGTGAAATAATATGTTCAGTATATGTATCTCAGGAAAGAAGTGAATAGATAGCAAGATCTTCACTTTGGCCCTTCCCAAGCAGCTATATATACTTACCAGAAAGAGTACTGAATGGATTTATACTTCATCTCCTTGTATTAGGATTTTATCTTGTTTTGGCAAGAAAAATGAGGATAAGGCCAGGTGCTGTGGCTCATGCCTATAATCCTAGCACTATAGGAGGCTGAGGAGGAAGGATTGCTTGAGGTCAGGAGTTCAAGACCAGCCTAAACAACATAGTAAGACCCTGTCTCTACAAAAAAATAGAGAAATTAGCCAGGCATGGTGTTGGGTACCTATAGTCCCAGCTACTTGGGAGCCTGAAGCAAGAGGATAGCTTGAGCCCAAGAGTTTGAGATTGCTGTGACCTATGCTGACACCACTGTGTTCTAGCCTGGGCAAGCAATAGAGTGAGTCCCTGTCTGAGAGACAGAGAGAGGACAGAGAGAAAGGAAAGGGAAGGGGAGTGGAGGAGAGGAGAAGAGTGGAGAAGGGGGAGCGGAGAGGAGAGGAGTGGAGAGGAAAAAGGAATATATTGCTAGGTTTTCAGTGACCATCTGTCTTAGTCGGTTCATGCTGTTATAACAAAATATCTTATACTGGGTAATTTTCAAACAGTGGAAATTTATCTCTCACAGTTCTAGAGTCTCAAAAGTCCAAGATCAAGGCACCAGCAGATTCTATGTCTGGGAAGGCCTATTCCTCATAGATGGCACCTTCTGTGTCTTCACATGGCATAAAGGGCAAAGGGGACAAATGCTGTGTTTTCACATGACAGAAGAGATAGAAAGGCCAGACCACCCCCTAAGGCCTCTTTTATAATATGATTTAAGTCATCTTCCCAAAGACCCCACCTCTTAATAACACCATCACAAGGATTAAGTTTCAATGTGAATTTTGCAAGAGCACCACCAGGTGATGCTTTATAACTGTTACCTCATCTAATTCCCACAAACTTAAAAATTATTTGTGAGACAGTATTTTAGAACACACCACCTGAAGTCATGACTAATATAACTTAAGAAACCTATAGAGAATAAAGCATTCTTAATGATTGTAATAGGCCCTAGAGTCAAATGATTTCATATAAATTATGCATACAGTTTTGCATTTGATTAAATTAAAAATGTCAATATTTATTCTCTGATGGTGTGTGTAACATAAATGTATACATTTAACATGTAGCTCTAAACCATATGTTCTCTTTTATAATACATAACCTCTGCACTTGTCCCCTGGCTTGGCACATCACTGCCTCACTACCTGTCCCACAGCACCACCATATCATCCCACTATCTATGGGAATCTTCTGCCTTCTTTTTTTTAGAATTCTACTATCTAATTTTCGTTATTCCAACATATTCACTTCACTTCAAACCATGTTATACCTTGTCAATAACTCCTTTGATGTTATTGTTTCAGATCTCACTCTTTCTCACACATTGGCCACTTCATGCCCCAGTAGCTGAAATCCATGCTTACTTTTACCCAAGATGTTAGATCCATTCTCTATTCTATTACCCAGAGCTGGCAGTCACCTCTACACATCTCCAGCCATAGCCCTGCCCCTGAGAGTTGCCTACAGATCTTGGAACCATGATACTTCATCACCATACAAAGGACTGGACCATGTCTCATCTTTGTGTTCAAAGATGCAGTGTTGAAATAGTAAAACTAACAACATTTAAAATTCACTTTATCATTGTTAAAGTAATTGTGGCTCATATTCATCTGTAAATGGATATTCTCTCAGATGGTCTTACAGAATGTCTGCTTACAGACCTTTAAATGATGAGACTCTGGTTATCAGCCCTTTACCAGATGTGTACCATGCAAATATTTTCTCCCATTCTGTAGGTTATCTATTTGCTCCATTGATTGTGTCCTTGGCTATTCAGAAACTTTTTTAATTTAATCAGGTCCCACGTATTTATTTTTCTGGTTGCTGTGATTGCTTTGGGAATAGTCTTCAAAAATTCTTTGCCTTGGCCGTATCTGTAAGAGTTTTTCCAACATAACTTTTATAATGACCTGGATGGAACTGGAGACCACTCATCTAAGTGAAGTATCACAAAAATGGAAAAATAAACACCACATGTACTCAGTACTAAATTGGAAGTAGTTGATCAACATTCATATGCCCATATGGAAGTAAAACTCAATGGAAACCAAGTAGCTAGGAGGTAGGAAATTCACACAACGGGTATAATTCACACTTTCTAGGGGATGGGTACACTGTAACTTTGACTTAAAATGTACAAAATCAAATTATGTAACCAGAACTTGTGTTATCTCTGTAATATTGTGAAATTTTTTTTTAAAGATGAGACTTCTGCATAGGCTCAAAAAACTCAATGTTCTCACCCTAAAGCCCTCTACTGCCATCAGCTCTATTATGACAAACACTGACAGACCTGCTTACTCCTGATGGTGTCTTCTGAATAAGGCCTGGTGCTGCTTTGGACATCTTTGAGACTTCTTCCAGAAATGCCTCCTTCCCTTTTATACCTTAGAATCAGAAAATAAGGGCACAGAAAATATATTTTTTGCTAAATTACATAATATTTTCCTTCTATAGAGCTAGCCTTATTATTTTGGTCTTGGGATATTATATTATAGCATCTTGTACCTATATGCAGTCAGAGAGACTGAATTATTCTTTAAAAATCTGTTTAATGTATTCTGTGTTCAGAACTAGCATATCTTCATTTCCTTTTTTTATATTTTATACACCTTTTGAAATATGACATGCCTAATTTTGAAGACTGTGTCCCATTTCGATGCCTTCTCCCCAACCCCAGTGGTTTATCTACCAATGCAGCATAGCTCATTTAGATGTAATTAAAGTCAGTGAGAATTTATACAATTTTATTCATTTTTATATCCTCTACTTAGTACAAAATAATTATGAAAGAATGTATAATTTAATCTTATTCCCATTTGTTATTAGCTAATAATAGGGGAAGACGAGGCACAGGTTTTAAGAGAAGACATAAAATAATTCTTATATGTATATAAATAAAAGAATTTTTATTTTTTAAAAAAATTAGCAGGTAGTTTCATGATTTGCTAAATTGTACCTTTTTAGAAAATTTATTCTCAGATAATTCTGTCCCTGCCTCACTTAGATTAAATTAGGGCATGTAAAGAACACAGTGAGTAAAACAAGCAGACAGCCCTCAGAATGGCAGAAAATATTTGCAGGTTATAGCTCCGACAAAGGTCTAATAACCAGAATCCACAGAGAACTCAAATTTATTAGCAAGAAAAGAACACGTGACCCCATTTCAGGGTGGGCAAGGGACTTAAAGAGAAACTTCTCTAAAGAAGACAGATGCAAAATCTACAAACACATGAAA
>CAUYPK010015039.1:0-119433 GCA_963574355.1 Loris lydekkerianus
GATTTATAGTATAGTCTGAGGTCTGGTAGCGTGATTCCTCCTGCTTTGTTTTTATTTCTGAGTAATGTCTTGGCTATTCGAGGTTTTTTCTGATTCCATATAAAATGAAGTATTATTTTTTCAAGATCTTTAAAGTATGACAGTGTAGTTTTAATAGGAATTGCCTTAAAATTGTATATTGCTTTGGGAAGTATGGACATTTTAACAATGTTGATTCTTCCCAGCCATGAGCATGGTATGTTTTTCCATTTTTTAACATTTTCAGCTATTTCTTTTCTTAGAGTTTCATAGTTCTCTTTATAGAGATCTTTCACATTCTTTGTTAAATAAACTCCCAAATATTTCATCTTCTTTGGCACTACTGTGAATGGAATAGAGTCCTTAACTATTTTTTCAGCTTGACTATTGTTGGTATATATAAAGGCTACCGATTTATGGCTGTTGATTTTGTAACCTGAGATGCTGCTGTATTCCTTGATCACTTCTAAGAGTTTTGTGGTAGAATCCCTGGTGTTTTCAAGATATACAATCATATCATCTGCGAAGAGCGAAATTTTGATCTCTTCTGACCCTATATGGATACTCTTGATCGCCTTTTCTTCCCTAATTGCGATGGCTAAAACTTCCATTACAATGTTAAAGAGCAGTGGAGACAATGGGGAGCCTTGTCTGGTTCCTGATCTCAGTGGAAATGGTTTCAATTTAACTCCATTCAGTACGATATTGGCTGTGGGTTTGCTGTAGATGGCCTCTATCAGTTTAAGAAATGTCCCTTCTATACCAATTTTCTTAAGTGTTCTGATCATGAAGGGATGCCGTTCTCATGGGGGAGGGGACTCCTGTCCGCTTAGTGATGGATTTTGTACCTTTTGTTTGTATCCTTGGGGTCGCAGCTCGCCTCAGCGGGGTTGATGTGCATTTTTCAACCTTCTCTCTTGATGTAGCTCTACTCCACCAGGTTACTTGCTAAATTTCTGTCCTTTAACTCTCCTTCTGGACGGGAGCCTCTGTGGAAAGCTGGCTTCCATCAGCCATCTTGTGTCCACCCTCCCCTTGCTCTTATTCTTGGCTCTCTGCCAGTCATCACACATTCACTTGAAATCCTGCCTCTCTTGCAGAAGGGGAAGGCTGTTCAGGGGGTGGGGTGTGCTGGGGTTTCCTGACATGCCCGGGGGCAGAGTGGAGAGTTCTGGTCCCCATAGTTATTTACAGTCCCAGGCAAGGCAGGTGGGAGAACAGGACGGCCTTTGTGGTGAGGGGGAAAGAGCTTGGACTCTCAATTCTTACTGACCCAGATTTTGGTGCAAGCATCATTTCTTAGCCTCAGATTATTTCTCTGACAAACGAGAATTGTTTTGCATGACTAGGAGAACTGCAAAGGGCTTAGCTGGGCTGGGGTTGGGGCTGGAAGATGATATTTGCTCCCTAAGTATTTTATTTTCTCCCCATCTTATTGGTTCCTAAGGCTTCCAGGTCAGTCAAGGTCTCAACAAGAAAGAGAATGGCACCTCAGAGGTTTACAGATTTTTTACAGAGGTATGGGTGAGGGATGAGAACTACCCTGGGCCCAACCACAGCTGGCAGCCCTACGTGCTGAAAGGCAAGGCCAGGGTGAACTCCTACCCACACCTGCTGAGAGCTGGAGCCGTGACACTGGGGCCAGGCCACACTGGTCCTGGAAGAGTGTTCCGGGGTCCTAGTGAACTGAGATAATTTCCTCCCTTCTTTCCCAGGACTCTAGATTTCTAAAAACAGCGGATACAAATCCAAGTTGGCTTTTTATTACAGTGGCTAGATAGGAGCTTTGGCTCCAGAAGGGGAAACAGTCCTTGCTGAGATTATAGCTCATCAAAGAGGTAGTGGGGGCTCCAGTGTGCCCCTCTTTTCTCTTCCTGGCCATCCCTTCTCTTCATTGGGCCTGTAAGGGTCAGGGGAAACTTTCTTTTGTGCCAAAAGTTTGCTGACAGATCAAGGCAGACTAAGAAAGAAAGGTTCATTTACCATGGGCATGGGGAGAATCATAGACTGATTATCCAATATCTCAGTGGGACCCAGATATTTTTATATCTGCCTTCTAGAGGGAAGATAAGGGATTCAGGTAATTCTGTTTAGGGGCAATAAATGGTTGCTAGGGAGGATGAGGAAATATTTGGGAGAATGAATGGATGGGGGGAAGTAGATTGACTTGTAAATATGCCTGAGGGACAGCTATTATGTTTTAGATGATTTGGGCCAGGCCTGGTTGCATTTTGCAATGTACTGAGATAACAGGGAGAGGAAGGCAAGTCAATTCTCCTTTGTTTTTTTGATCTGGTCAGTCTGGTTCATGAAGATAAACAGATAGAGCAGCCATGACCCACAGGGACTATAGTAAAGGGCTGCGGCATTAGAAAGGTGGAGAGCCACTGAGATAGAGGGAAAGTCTCTTCCAAGGTGCTGTTCATCACTGAGAACCTTTAATTCAAAACACTTTTTATACCATGGGAGTTATAATTTCAAATGAAATTTCCTGAGCTCCTTTAATCCCAGCTGAAAGCTGGAGGGTAGGAGGGCCTGGGGGGTGGAGTCCAGGGTTGTGAGCCTCCTGGGCACACAGAAAAATGCAGACTGGACCTTGGAGGAGCAGAGAGTCCCCTCATCATTTCTCATCTAGTAGCTGGTCACTTTGTAGCAGGCTCAGCCTCAGGGTTCTGTAAAGTAGGCATGGACTTTCTTGTCTGCCTCCTGGGGCTGTGCTGAGTGTCCAGGCGGAGCTTCCCAGTCACCTGCTTGGCAGTGAACCTCTTCTTCAGAGCATCGTCTCGCTGAATTCCCCAGCAACCAGGCAGGACATGAGGCAGAGAGGCCTGGGGACAAAGGACGGGCAGTTTGAGGTCACAAGCAACGGGTTGTCAGTGGTGGCAGGACCGTGGTTTTCAACTGTGGGATCACAAACAAGTGATGTAAACTCTGTGCCTCAGCCATTGCCTTACTTTGGATTCCTCCAAAGCAGAGCCTGAGACAAGGACATGAGCGCAAGTAGTTTATTTGGGAGCTGATCCCAGGGTGCCCAGGGAGGAAGTGGGCAGAGAATCAGGGGAGGGAGGAGAGCCGATCGTGGGCACATTAATGAGTGAGCAGGTGGGTCCCAATTCACGGGGCACTCCTATGCAGAACATCCCTGAACTGTTCTCCGGCAGGGTGAGGGTGGGGGGCATTTATCCACCAGCTCTCATTGCTCATCAGCGGGGGACGTGTTAACTTTTTGGCCATCTCAGGCTGCCTTATGTGGCCAGAGGCTGCTCAAGGAGCCAGAGGATGCCACGGGGCAGAGGCACACGGGAAGTCACAGAGATGCCCTCCAGGGTGGGCCAGTGGCCAAGCTTGCTGGGCAGTTGTGAAGAGCGAATGATTCATGATTCAATGACTCAGTGTTGCCCCAGTGCCTGGTCCATAGTAGGTTTCCAATAAAAAAGAAGTATTCATAAGAAAGGTGGGTAAATATTGTTCATGTATTGCAGATTGAGGCAAATGGGACTCAAAGAAGTTAAGACAGTTGCCCTCAATCACACAGACAGTTCTTAAGTGGGCGAGTCGGAACTGCCTCCCAGCTTGTCCTCCTCCATGCCGGCGTAGCTACCTCCTGTTAATGGACTATCTACACTGAGTGTTTTTGCCTTGTAAAGAGCAAGGAGCTACATAAACATAAGATGTTCGTAGTCCCAGACTTGCTAGCTCAAATCCAAGTTAAATTGACTTGGGTAGTTCTTCCCTCAGCCCTGATTCTCATAAGCCCACATATATATTTTCTGAGTCCCCTGGGAGCTTCCATTCCGGGCCCTGACAATCCCTAGCCCTTCATTAGTAATGCCTAGGTGTCTCCACGCAGTTCGAGGGGAGCCAGAAAGTCTCCAGACAAAATAAAATAGGCCATAAAACGCTAAGTGCGTAAGACTCTAGACACCTTGTTCTCCGGGTAGTGTTTCCTTTTAAAAACAAGTATTTTGAAATGCCCTCTTTACTTTCCTGCTGATACACACATAAAAACCAATAAAATGCCTAACTCCTTTCTTAAAAATTGCAAGAAGATATATGTAACAAAAAGTGTACCATTTTAACCAGTTCTAAGTGGTTTTCTGTTACTTAGGGCATTCCCAAGGTTCTGCCACCATCCCCACCATCCATCTTTCGAACTTTTTTCATCTTCCCAAACTGAGACCTTGTTAAATAATTCCCCATTGCTCCCTCCCTCTTGCCCCCCCCCGCTCCGAACCCACCATCCTACCTATGTCTCTATGAACTTGACTGAGCACTTCATATAGGAGTGGAATTGTACAATGTTTGTCTTTTTGTAGCTTCACTCGGTGTCAATCCTTCAAAGTTTAGCTATGTTAGCAAGTTTATCTGTGTCTGAATTGCCTTCCTTTTGACGGCTGTATAGCACCCCCTGACATGCATACACCACGTTTTGTTTTTCCATTCTTCTGCAGATGGACACTTGGGCTGTTGCTTCTACCTTTTGGCTATTGCAAATAATATTGCTATGAACATGAATATACAAATACTGAATCCGTTTGCGTTCTTGCTTTCAATTCTTTGGGCAGAAGTGAATACCCAGGAGTATAATTGCTGGATCATCTGGTAAATCTATTTTTAGTGTTTTGAGGAACCGCCATACTGTTCTTCATAGCAGCTGCACCATTGCATGCTCCCGCCAGCATAACTGTTTTATAAAGGTGAAAAATAGAAAAGGACTTGGTGCTTAGGTAGTATGCAGTGATTGCAACTGTGGCTCTTGTATGCCACAAAGGCAGACTGACGTGCAGGTGCCGTGCCATGAGGCTGTCCCTTGAGTGCGTTGCCACTAGGGATCTTCCAAAACAGTGAACAACTCTTGGTCACGTTTTAAATTAAACATAGTACCCTCTGCTTTTGTTTTGTTACATACCTAGATACTTGAGTGCCCCTATTAAAAATGTATAAAGGTACATTTACATGTGAAACAAAACTAACATCACAATTATGAACAGGTTTTTTTTTTTTTTTAAATCTACCAGAACTTCCATCAGGACACTTGAGAGTTGTGTGGGACGGGGAGGTCTTTTTATTTTGCAGAACTGTCCCATGCCTCACTTATCTCACCTCCCAATATTGGGACTTGACATTGTCTCCTACCAAATCCCCTATTGTCCCTAGAAAGTGAGATATACAGCTGCCATTTAGACATGGTCTACCCACCCAGTGATTTAAATGCAGTGGGTGAGTGATTTCTGGTTGCTTGACAGTAACAACAAAGAATTGTTGGAGCAAAGATGGCATACGTTTTAAAATGTCCTGAGTGTCCAAGGTCTTGGTCACGAAAATCAGCAGATGATGTTTCTTCTACTACATCTTATATTCCATAGGAGTGCAATTGTTCTAAAGGCCGTTTTCTGTACCCAGCCCACAGATCAGAAGCATCATGGGCTCATGTGTTTCAATGGGAGGGAACAAAAAGAGAAGAGATGTGTGATACGTTTGTGAGGCTGACTCTCCAGAACTGAAGTGATGAGAGGTGGGGAGTGAGGGAAAGAGGAACATAAAAGGGGGCTTAGTATTTTTGATATTGGGGATTGGGTACTGGAGAATTAACATGCCGTTAACATGGAGGTGGTGGTGAAGTATTATATTAACAGCTCCAGAATAACTGCCTGTGACCAGTTGCTCTGCTGTGGAAGGTTAGCCCCACAAGATGCTCTGGAAGGAGAGTGAAACAAAGAGCAAAGCATTTGGGAAGAAGACTGGGATTTAGGTTTCTGTTCTGCCGTCCATAAGATGTGAAATATGAGACAGATTGCTTACACGTGCCAGTTTCCTCATCTGTAAAATGGGGCTAATGCCAGCCCCCATCTATTTTCCTGGGCCTTGTTCACAGAATCTGAGACCAACTGTTTTGCTCATCTCATGCCTGAAATATTAATAATTAGCCTGTCTATTAGTGACAGAAAAGAACCCATAGGCACTGAAAAATTTATTTAAAGAAATGTGTTTGTACAATGTGGAGAATGGCAAACCTAAAATTTGTAGGGCAGCCTGGTCGCCTGGAATCCCAGGCAACAGTTGATGTGGTCTTTACTCTGAAATTTGCAGGGAAGGCTGGCTTGTTGGAGGCTCAGGCAGGATTTCTATGTTCCTGTCTTGAGGTGGAATTCCTTCTCTGGGAAATCTCATTTTTGCTCTTAAGATCTTCAGCTGATTAGATGAGGCCCACCTACATCATCAAAGGGTCATCTCCTTTAGATGGGTCAACTGACTGTGAACAGATATCGCAGCTACAAAATACCTTCATAGCAACTTCTAGACCAGTGTGTGACCAAACAGCTGAGCACCATAGCCCACCAAGTTGAAACATAAGATTTCACCCTTGCCCCTTGGACACAGGAAAGGTAGACGTGAGAGTGGTTTCCTCCATGACCAGGAACTGAGCCCCTTAGGGTCTGCTGCACTTGTCACACAGCCCAGAACACACCTTGGCCTCACTCTGAGTCTCGTATCCTTCCTTAGTAAACTGGCTGTCAGGGCACAGTCCTTCCAAAGATCCAGACAGAACTTTTCCCATTAAAATGCCCCTCACAGAGCAAGCAGCCCTCAGCGTCTCCCCACCTGAATGTGGTGCCAGTGGTCTTCAGTAGCATGGAACCCGCTAGGCATGGGTGGGCAAAGGTGCAGGGGCTGCAAAGCAGTGACCTTTGTTGCCAATTTTCTACATTTCTCTGATGGTCATTGCCAGTTTCTTGCCTCATTAAAGTCAAAGGCCCCCTTGGCCCTGGGCCTGCAGCTGACCCTGTCCAGGCTGGGCCTGGGGTGGATCATCTTTGGGCACCTCCTGTTTGGGACCAGTGGAGCTGGCTTTTCTAAGTCAGGCTGCAGGAAGCTAAGGGGCCAGGGAGGATGATGTCTTTCTTGAAAGGTGTGCCCAAGATAACTGAAGCCCCTTGCCTCTCAGAGATTGCGGGTAAACAACACCTTCCCATTCTCCACCCTTGCTCCAGCAATCCGTGGTAGTGGGAAGCTTTTCTCAAGATTGTCACAGTTCTGAGGACATAAACTCTTGAGGTTTGCGTCTCTTTTGGTGACACAAACAGATGTTTTACTGCTTGCTGCCACTAGGGGGCGACCCCCACTTTTGCAAGAGATCCACACTCCCCAATGTCTTGTGAATTTCAGCAGCTTTTCCTCCAGGCCGGATGCTGGTGGGGGTGGTTGAGGTTCACCTCCATTTAGCCCTCACATCAGCCTGGTGAGGCAGACATCATGACTTCTTTTCTAAGCATCTTTGACCACGGCCCCACTGCTGATAAATGAGGGGTTGGCCCACTTCCTTTGTCCTGGGCCTCTCAGGAGTTTTTTTATCCACCCAGAAGGTAATGGAACTTAACAGCCACTGCAAGTGGCAATACCTGTCATTTCTTTCTTAATCGGTTTGCTTACTCATTTATCCCACACATGAGTACCTCCCAAGAGCAAAGCTTGCTCCAAGGAGTGTGCAGTCTCAGGAAAAAGAGCCAGCCAGCTGTGCTCACACAAGAGGGCCAAGCGGTGACGTGGGTGTGCATGTGTGTGCAGCCAGGACCGTGGAGGGCCGGCCAGAGAGGTGTGAGAAATCACTGTACGTGAGCTCGGCACGAGCCTGCCCTTCCCCAGAGCTCCCAAAGTAGGAACACCAAAGTCACGAATGTGTTACTCTTAAATTCCAGCCCAGCTGTGCAGTCACGGTGAGCCTCATCCAGGCTGCTGGGGCAGGGGTGGGGTGGGCTGAGCCGGCTGGAGGGGTGGCCATCTTTCTAGACCTGCCTAGGTAGCATGGGAGGCAGGCAGATTGTGCCCCGCGACCCTTCTGGAAAAGTGGGGTACTAATGTAAAGAGCTGTTGCCTGCCTGCCTCTGGCTTTCCTCCACCTGAGTCACGTTCCCTTTTCCTTCTTGTCTAGGGAAATCTGCTCCTTATTCCCTGGACAAGTGCTATTGGGGCTCCGGTAGCCACACTGTCATTCTCACCCCTTAAGAAGTCTTGGGTGTTATTTTATTTTTATTTTTTATGTTTTAGAGACAGAGTCTCACTCTGGTGCCCTGTGTAGAGTGCCATGGAGTCACAGCTCACAGCAGCCTCAAAAGGTGTGAGCCACCGTGCCTGGCAGTCTTGGGTATTATGATGGCACCCTGCCTGTAGTGCATTTCTTGTTCTCAGTGTGATTATAGCATCCTCAAGAAGCTGCCCGAGGCCTGAGATGTCTGAGGCTGCCCTCCTTCCACCTCCATGCATTCCTCCTGGTAATACGTTGTTCTGGGCGCCTGTATCAGGTGGTTACCCAACAGGGCCAGGAGGGAACAGGGCTCCAGGCTGGGTTGCAGGCAGACCCTGTGTGCTTTCATGTCTGTGCTGGACCCCACACCTAGACCGCCTCCTCTGCCTGTCCAAGGCCTGATTCCTCTCTTGCGTAGTTCTGCTAAATCTCACTCTCCTTTGAACTCCAGACCCCTTAATTCCATTCCCTCTTGTGGCATTTATAATAACAGCAGTACCTAACCTCTGTCTGGCTAGCTTGCTCACTAAGCACATCCCTGTATATGATCTTTTTCTTATCAAAAGAATTTGGTGAGTAGCTTCCACGCATACATTTCATATTTAGCAGGAACAGACTTTTAAGAAACATGTACCACTCTTAAATGTCCCAGCAACACCAGGAGATATTACTGTGCCCATTATACAGATGAAGAAACTGAGGTACAGAGGAGCTAAACCCCTTGCTCAATTTTATTCAGCTGGGAGTGGAACCCAGGTGTGCCTGACTTCAAAATTTTCTTAACCTGTAAAGCAGCAGTTTTCAACTTGTGGGTCAAGACCCTTTTTTAACAATGAAAATACATTGCAGTGTTAGGAAGGTTGATAACCGCTGCTCTAAAGCATGTGGCCTGTGGTGCTCTGCTGGGTTCTCTTTATAGACATGGAAGCCAAGACTGGGTGAGGAGAAGTAACTTGCAGGTGTAGGCCAAGTCTCTTGAGTACGAACTGCGGTCTCCTCTCCCTACACAATTCTTTATCTGCTGTATAGTTGTTGATGTTCAGGGCTAATCCCTACTCAGTGTCAGCAAGGTGAGGGTCAGGTCACTGTTAGGGCGCCCAAGTGCATCCCCAAGCTGCCAAATCATCTGTGAAGGATAAAGAAAGAGGAGGCAGGAATGGGCAGGAGACCCCCAGGCACGGTGCCATCAGATACTTGCAGAGGGGGGCAGGATGGACGGAGGCCCAGGGAAGAGACACACCATCCACAGTGCAACCCTGAGAAACCCCCCCAGCTCAGGGGAAGCCCCCAAGCTAAGGCTCCTTGCCAGAGGCCTGCCCTGCACAGAAGTGGCCTGGCTGTTGTCCTCCGCTGGTCTCTGCCATGGCTGGGAGAACTCAGGGGCAGTGTGGGCTCAGGACAAAGGCTGTGGTGATTCCGAAGGTACTCCTGCTGGTGACTGTCAGTCAGCTGTGCCTTCTGCCAATGCTGTCCTGAGGGCAGAGCTGAGCAGGACAGCTGCAGGAAAGCCACAGGGAAGAAGCCAATGCTTTGGACCCAGAAAGAGCAGATTTAGCGTCTCTGTGACCACAGGTGAGTCAATTAATTTTTTCGAGTTCCTTTGCTTACCTTTGGCCAACAAATGGATCAAATGAGCTAATATATCTAAGATGCCTATCATGGTACAGATGCTCAAAATTGTTAGTTATGTTCCCTCTGGGAGGCAGTCTGCTAGAGGGGTTAGCCGGACAGATTCTGGAGATGGCTTAGATTCCAATCCTGTCTCTGCTGATTGTTAGCCACGTTATTGTGGACAAGTCACCTAACCACTCTAGGACTCAGATCTATCCCATGAAAAATGGATGTAATAATATTTCTTAACCTCGTGTTTTTTTGGGTGAGAACTAAACGAGATTGTAATCTAGCCAGGCTTCTCTCAGAGGGCCATGCATGGCAGTGGCCTGCAGAGGGCAGCATCCCCGCAGTAATGCGACCTGACTCTGGGCTAAAGGAACTTGGGGCTTTCAAGTGTTGGGAACAGAAAAACCAAGGAGTACAAAGCACAGCAGAGTGACCAAGTGACAGACAGTCCCAGAAGAGATGAGGACGGCACGAGAGAACAGATAGTATTTATTGGTGAGCGGCTGCCATGAAAACAGAATGGAGAAAAATAACCAAAATTAAAAATAAAAATGTTGTGCACAGCTGATGGTGAGCATTCAAAACAAAAGCTTCTTACAGAAAAGGACACATCAGCTCTCGTTGGGCCCATCTTGGGGGATCCTGGATTCTGGTGACCTGGGTCCTTGTGTGTTTGTACAACTTGTGTTAGAGATCAAGACACTTGAAAAATACAAAGATCAACGGTCCAGAGTTGAGTCATTTGAGAGTAGAGGACTTTTGGACTTACAGGACATCTGGTGTCTGCTGCCAGCTCTGTCCCTAGCTGGGTGACTTTAAGCCATGCAGGTCATCTCTCTGCAGATTGTGGACAACTTTTGCAACATTCAGAGCACAGGTGTGGGCTGAGGATTACCAGTATTCCGTATTCCATGCCGTATCCTCCAAAAGCCCTTTTTGATTTTACCCATATTATCCAGCAGGACATTCTTCTAGTTTCTATAGCATCTTGGATAAAGGAACATTTTCCTGTACCCTTAATGTGTCTGTCACTGTATTTGTTCCTTGTGACTAATTGTAATGTATATGATGTGGCCTATTAAGTGGCTTTTGGGATCATGATTAACCATCTTCAAACACTTAAATTCCTACTGTTATTTGTCATAGAGGCTGATTCACGTACAAAAGGAAGGTTTTTGTACATGTTTAATGATTTCAATGTAAATGTCTAAATCCCTGCCTCATTCTGCAACTTGCCCTTTTCACTTAACTCTGTACCTTAGAGAATTTTCCATCTAACTCGTGAAAATTCACCTTGTTCTTCATAATGGCTTAATAGCAATCCATTCTATGGATGTGCCAAAATTAGAGGTGCCTAGTACTGACAGCCACTTAGATTATTTTTCAATCTCCTCTTTTAAAAAGTAGTGCTACATGTGTGTCCTGCTGTCCATTTTTGCAAGCCTTGTACTGGGTTGGATGCCTAAAAATGGGGTTGCCAGGTTGCAGGGGTAAGCATGTAGAACTTTGATAGTTATTACTGAGTTTCTCCAAACTCTGCTTACATTCCTGTCTTTTTCTAACATTCTTTTACAATTTTTTTTTTATTTAATTTTATGTTTTTGAAACAAAGTCTCCCTCTGTTGCCCCAGGCTAGAATGCTACGGGTGTGTGTGTGTGTGTGTGTGTGTGTGTGTGTGTGTGTGTCTGTCTAGCTCACAGTAACTTCAAGCTCCTGGATTCAAGCAATCATCCTCCCTCAGCTTCCTGAGTAGTTGGGACTACATGCACCTGCCACAACGCCTGTCTAATTTTTCTTTCTTTCTTTCTTTTTTTTTTAGTACAGATGGGGTTTCACTTTGCTCAGGCTGGTCTTGAACTCATGAGTTCAAGCGATCCTCATGCCCTGACCTCTCCAAGCGCTAGGATTACAGGTGTGAGCCACCATGCCTGGCCTCTTCTCACACATTCTTGATGATGGTCCTCAGAGGACAGTCAAGGTTCTATGTCAGGAACCAATAAATTTGAATGGCATGGAGCCTAGTGGTTAAGAGCCAGACATTGTATTCAAATCCTAACTTTATCCATTACAACTTATGTAACCTGGGGCAAGTCACTTGACTTCTTGTGACTCAGTTTTCTCATGTGTAAAACAGTAATATGAATATATTTAAATCATAGGTGGTTGTATTAATTAAATGATTTAATGTATGCAAAGCACCCAGAACAGGTGCTTGGCATACCCCCATTGTTCTGGGCATCCTTATCCCAGCTTCTCTCATCTGTAACACCCTGGGGTATGTGGTGGTGAACTGAAATGTGTGAGAAGTTGCATTATGGATGTGGCATAAGAAACCCAAGAATGAGTTTTACTAATAGATTTTGTTGAAAATAAATTCAGTAGTCTAATTAAGGAATACCTACAAATATTTCTACATGGAAACAAATATATGTCTTATGGAAAAGAAAACAAAATTGGCATGAATTTGAAAACATGGAACTTCAAAAATGAAATACCCATTGAGTGCTGCTATGAGTGAGATACTTCAAACCTTCCTCTTCCACTCCCACCCCCACCTCCCAGGAGCTTGTGCTCACATTGGATTATTCTGGTAAGAAACGATTGAACAATCAGAATAACTCATGGTAGCTTGACTTCTGAAAAGTGGGGATCTTCATGGGCCTTGATTTGCTTTCTCTAGTTTCCTGGCACAAATATTTTTTCTTAGCCATGAAACACAAATTAGTCACATAGATGGCCAGTATCAATGTTTTGGCAAATCAAGGATGTTCTGCTTGAAGTGATTTCTAATTAGAGTTCTACAAATGTCTGGAGTTTAAAATAGTCAATCAGGTAATGAGAGTCATCCTGGATTTCCTATTTTACTGAGCCACTAGGAAAATCTGAAATTTGCCAAATGTCCAGACATCACTGAAACTTGCACCTCATTCACCCTTTGTTCTTCTTTCACACCGTCTTCCTGGAGTGTTATTTTTTTCATGTTTGTTCCATTGCAATCAGTTAAAAATCTAGTTTGTTTTCCCCACCAGCCTTTCAAGGTGAAATGAAGACGTGGCTTCAGATCTTGGCTTGGTTACTTAAATATATGCGTGAACGTGGGCAAGTTAACTAATCTCTTGGAGCCTTGTTTTGCCTGGAAAACGACTCATTCCTTTATCAGGAAGGAATCCTGCTGCTGCAGATACTGAGCGCTCCTCTCAAACGGAATTTACTGCCTCACATGAATGGAAAGATGTGGGTTCCCATTTTAGGCATATTTTGATTCAGGACTCAAAAGTCATCCAAGGACCCAATTTCTTTCTCTCCCTTCGGATTCTTCAGTTTTGATCCCAGTCTCAGATTTCAAATGGTAGAAAGATGGTTGTAGTTGCTCCATTCCCGAAAGCCAGTCTGAGCTTTCCCAGCATTCCCAGCAAAAGGCTAACTGGGTGTCCCTGAAGCTGATTGGGTCTCGGGCCTATCCCCAAACCAATCGCTATGGCTCGAGAATGGGGGAGAGTGTTGATTGGTTTAGAGTGGGTCACATGACTCATCTCCCCCCACCTGGGAGGCTCACTCCCTGGAGATATTTCCATTGAGGGTGGGAGGAAACTATCCCAAACCCCGAATTGTCAGATTTTGTTCTGAGTGAGAGAGAGAAAGAATAGATGTAAGGCAAAGGCAAATGTTTGCTCTGATGCCGCCTCTCTGACAGATTTGTGTGGTGGACAATGAGGTGAAACCACTAACTATAACCACCTAGCACCAGCGACCCCTGATGGACAATTAGTGTCAGTTTTCTGCCAGTGTCTCCACTCTCCACCAACTTTGGCTGTGCCTGCTTTCTCGTTATTCTCTTTTGTTTTGTGAGTTTGTCCAGGTAATGATTGCTCCCCAGTTAATCTTTACATCTTCAGCCTTAACCTCTCTCCATAGTTTTAGTCCTGTGTCTCCAACTTTTCATCATTTTCTCTTAGTGACCGCACTGCCACCTGGAGATCAAAACATCAAAAACTGAACCCATTATCTTACTCCCTGAATCACATCTCCATTCCTGAATCTCTCACTTCTCCTCTTGGGTCCCATACATCCCATCAAAGTCTAAAATTGCTTTGATTCATTTCCTTTCTCACTTGATGCCTGGATGATTAAAAAGGACCTTTTCTGCTGTCATTAGCGTCACCGCTCTTCTGAATCCCGGAATACTGAGGGTGGGGATCTGGAATCCCGCTACATGAGGGCAGCATATCTTGGTTATATATCTTAGAATCGGCATGAACTTGGTCGGGCAAATAACCTTCCTAAGCCTCAGTTTTCTTGTCTGCAAACTCTTTTTTTCCCCATGTCTATTTTCGATTTAAACCACGTGTCCCTTTAATAAAGAACCCAACCTTTAGAGCAGGGTGTGGGCAGTGAGGTTTATAAGTATGCCAGCTGGGCTGTACTCTCCTATCCCACTGGACTCTGGTTTACAATTCACTTCTCTCTCTCCTCTCCCCTCCCCTTCGGCAGCAGATATTTTTGATTTAGAGGGTGCTGGCCAACTCTGTAGAAGTGCTACTTTCACACCTGTGGAATATCATGTTGCCTGACATTCACTTCTGTAGCACTTCTAATCTTCCCCGGTTCTGGGATATGTAATTATATACACCCCTTCTCAGCTCTGGCTGCTGTGGTCCCACTGCAGGATCGCTCGTCTGTTTCCTCCTTACCTTGCAGTGAGCCCCCCAATGGGTTTAACCTGGGAGGTGGATTTCTCAGCACTCAGGCAAATGCAGTGGATACAACCACAGGCCAGTTTATAGGAGTCAGTGTGTTTGGTGAGTTACCCTTAGTTCACTGTGAGTGGTTAAGCAGCCCCACGCGGGGTGAGGCCATAGCTGGGAGCCGAGAGACAGAAACACACCTACTGACCATGTTCCACACCTGCCCTGTACAGTCTGCCCGCCATTAGCCACAGCCACATGTGGTGATTTAAATTAAAATGAATTAAAATAATTAAGATGAAAATTTTCACTCCTTAGTTGTATTAACCACATTTTTTTTTTTTTTTTTTTGAGAGACCAAAATCTCACTGTGTCAACCCTTGGTGGAGTGCCATGGCATTGTAGCTCATGGCAGCCTCAGACTCTTGGGCTCAAGAGATCCTCTTGCCCCAGCCTCCCAAGTAGCTGGGACTACAGGCGCCTGTCACAACACCCAGTTATTTTTATTTTTATTTTTTTTTTAAGAGATGAGGTCTTGTTCTGGCTCGGGCTGGTTTTGAACCTGTGAGCTCAGGCAATTCAGCCGCCTCAGTTTCCCAGAATGCTAGGATTACAGGAGTGAGCCACTGCACCCAGCCTATTGACCACATTCTAAGTGCTCAATAGCTACTGTGGCTAGTGGCTTCTATTTTGGACAGCACAATTCCATCACCCCAGAAAATTCTATTTGCGGCACTGCTCTGAAGGGGAGAAACAGGAGCAGGCGTTCCAGGACCTCAGCCAAGGCTGCCAGGGGGAAAGTAGAGCCCTGCCTCTTTGGCCAACATGAGGTGGGCTGGGGAGCTGGGTTGGCTTCAAAAGTGGGCATAAGCATGGAGGTGCGGGGCATTCAAGGCATGTAAAGATCAGGCAAAGCATCTTTAATGCTGTGCAGGGCCAAACACAACCTTGAGAGACTCAAGGCAGGTGGGAGGCCCCAGTAGTGGGCACTTGACACAGATTGTGTCAATCATCCATAAAGGAAGATAGTATTACCTTGAATTTATAGATAAGAATCTGAGCCTCAGGAGAGTGAGTACCTCCGTAAGCTGTTCTTAACAGCTTTGCACTGCCTTAAATTTGGGTGTGAAGGACTTCAGCTCTGGGGGAGCAGCAGGCTGAGCTCTTGGCAGGCAGTTGGCTTGGATCACGCAGGTGGCTCAGATGGGAGTTCAGGTCAACACTCCAACTCTCAGAGGACTGAAGCGTAAGAGGGAAGCAGGCAGGGCGCAGTCAGGACAGGACAGTCCTACCTTTAGGGGTGCTGCAGGTGCCCTGGTAGCTATAGATGCATTCTGTATTCCAAGAATGAGACTGCACATCCTCTGAGGGCAGGACTATGCGGTGGTGGTTATGACCTTGGACTCTGGGGTCACATAGCCCTTCTATAAATCCAATTTTGCTATTTATCACTTTGCAATAGCCTAGGAAACCTTTCTAAGCTTCAGTTTCCTCATCTGTCAAACAAAGATGATACAGTGGCAGTTATTCTCATCATTTGTGTAGCCTTAGCTGTGAATACCATACTTAGCATCAGTAGGACTCAGTACAAATGGAATGAAATGGAATCCAGTTGTGAGGACTAGGGAATGTAGGGGCTGAAACAAAGAGCTGTGCAGTTGCTAAGAGAGACTTACAGTAAGTTATAAGATAATTTCAGGCCCACCAAAATCATTATCTTAGTTTTGTTTCCAGAAACCACATAGCTGTGTCTATTCACTATAAAAATGACCACTTGATACCACCATTTTGTGATCATTTGCTTTATCAATATTAGGAGCTAATATTAATATTTATTAATTAATTAGGAATGCATTACTTGGCTTAAGCTGGAAATTGCCAAATTATTGTTGCTGTTTTGGTGGGATTGACATATCTGTACACTCAGAGCAGTTTAAAACCATTTAGTTTAATTCAGTTAAAGAATCAGTTCTGAAAATATTTAGCTTCTAAATATTCAAGCAAATTTTTAAATTAACTTATCTGTGTAGTCCTAAAAATTGGCACAAAGAGGTTCTTCAGGGCTGGCCAGACTCAGAATATGTCTGGGGACACTAGTGAGCTTTTGGTAGGATACAGTTTTATCCTGTGTATATATCTTTTAAATTCAAGGTCAGAGATATTGTGATCAAGGCCATCCCCACTATAGTGTTGCTAACAAATGTTACTGGATGTCTACTATGGATGTGAATCCTCCTACCCAGTACTACCTGTCTATCACATAGGCATAATTCTAACTCAGTTCTCAAACTAAACACAGCTTGCTTCCAGCAAACTCATATCAGAAAATTTAGCTATTAAGCCACACAGACTGATGACCTGTTTGAGCATCTGACTTCTCAAGAAGTCAGGTTTCTTGCAAATTCCTCAATTAAGGTCTCCAGGCAGAGAGCTAAGGGCAGAATACACAGTAGAACCTCTGTAAATTGACCACCCAAGTGACTGTAACAAAGTGGTCAACATATTGAGGTGGTCAACATAAGGAACTAGGCCTACTATACTGATTAGTACATGTGATGTATGTCTGGTCTATGAAAATAAGGTCAACTCAAGCAGGTGGACAACTATAGAGGTTCTACTGTATAAATGCTGCCCTCTGCTGTCTGGGGTATGTGTGTGTGCATGCACATGTGTGTGCTTGGGCATTGGTGGTGGAGAGATACACCTGTCACAGGACTCCAGCTGAGTATCTACTTGAGTACTGTGTTGATAACCTTTAATGAGGAAGCCCAGGCATTCAAAAGTCATATTCACTGCTAGGGTGACCCAAAGAAGCAGTGCTCCAGTACTGACCCCTGATCCCCAAACTGAGAATTTGAGTCTTATTCAGAGATGGGGTATCAACTGTGGACCACTGGTCTCTTGTGTTAGTCACTGAGTCATGGTTCACCTTTTTGGCGTACCTTATTTTGCCTGTAGGAGACCTACCCTTGGGTCTCTGAATCTTTGTGTTCCTTTTTCCTTCTCCTCAATTCACTCATCATGAGGTCCAGTTCATAAAGCACTATTTGACCCCTTGATAGAGCCTTTTAGTGCCCTCTCTTGTCTGGTTCTTCCATCCTTCCTGGTCACAAGGGTAACATTGTTTTCTAGCCACTTTGCACTGAGGTGAGCCACAGACTAGTTCTAACCAATGCAATGTGAATGGCATTCATGCATGTCACTTCTAGGCCAAAACATTCCAGAACCAGTGTCCCCAGTCTATATTCTCTTCTCCCTCAACATGTCATAAGTATTCGGTAGATGACAACTATTTTCATTATGATTAAATGGAGAAATATGAGGAGATTCCTTGCTGATGAGATGCCTTGAGAAAAGATGTGGCAGCAGGAACAAGTCATTTGTTGCCTATGTAGAGAAGAGAGAGGGATCGAGTTAAATAGAGTAGGGCGGTGAACAAAGTCGGGTCATGAACCTGGGGTGGATTACTATGTCTTCCTGCATTAGCTGTGCAAACTTGGACAAGTTATTTAGCCTCCCTAAGGATCAGGTTCCTCATTGTGATGTGAGGGGAAAATATGATACTCCTACAGGAGTATTGTGAATTCTGATATGCCAAAATTGCTTTGTAAACCAACAATGCTAAAAAACCTGAACAGCCCCTCTTCATTGTATTTTATAACATTACAGAAGAATGAGTTTTGTCCTGAATTGGCCCCTTCCTTCCTTCCTTCCTTCCTTCCTTCCTTCCTTCCTTCCTTCCTTCCTTCCTTCCTTCCTTCCTTCCTTCCATCATCTTTCCATCCATCTATGTTAATTGAGTACACACTATATGAAGCACTATATGCAATGGTGAGTCAGAGAGAGAGAGAACAAACAAATAAGTGCTTATATGTGTCAGGCTGATCTGTTAGGTTAAATTGTTCCAGTTTTCTTGACCAACAGTTTTCTGGGACGTAGGACTTTCAATTTAAAACCAGGAGAGTCCTAGAGACATAGGGACAAATTGGTCATCCATGTGTACGTACGAATGTGTGCAGAGAGTGGTGCTTTAAGGAATTCTAGATTGAGATATAGGGTGATTAGCAATGGGGAGAAGAGACTAAAAGCCATGCATTAGGAGCATATTGTGGTAGTCTAGGTATGAGGTGGGAAGGAGTAAAAATAGAGAAGAGATTGGTGGCCATCATGTTTTAAAGTCAAACCTAGCCCATCTCCAAATGCATCAGATGTATCCTGGACTATCGCTTGTGTGTGTTCATTCATCAGTGCGAGTCATTTACTAGTCACCAAAAGATGTCAAAGCAATACAGGGTCTTAGTAGTTCCTAAAGATTATCTAAATAATTTGAAAACCAAATTCTAATTTTCTGTCTCCCTTAAGGGATCATCTCCTTCAAGGGCTTTTGGGGGAAGAAGACGGTGCAGAAGTGGGGGATAGGTTGTCTGTCATCAGCCCAGGAGTGGTGACTTGGACCCTGTGTTCCTCTGCTGATCCCAGCTGTGCCTGTCCCTGCTGAAGCCACAGGACACAGAGCCCTGTGAGGCTGCTGCTCTGGTCTCACTGATGGCAGCAGAGGTGGGCAGGTCGTGTGCCCTATCCCTGCCCTCTCCTTTATTCTGCAAAGCCTGACCATTCCAGGATCTCTCTGAGCATCAGACTTTAGTGCAAGGATTGAGGATAACAAAGAGGGAGGCATTTGGAAATCATGTGCTCATTATTAATATTCTTGTGCTGGGGAAATATTCCCAGGGAGTTCAAACCCTTCACATGCTATTGGTCTCTTGTGGGTGTCCCCATTTCATAACGGCAGCTGTTTATCTCAGGTCAAGGCCTCTCTGAGTTTGTTCTGTTGCATTCTCTATATCCAACTCTCAGAAAACCTCCTAACCACAGGAACAGTTCCTCCTCTCCAAGTGAATCATTTCCTAAGTCTGAGTTATGGAGACAAATCGCCCTGGAGTGTTTTTGCAGTGGTAAGTCCACCATTGCCCTTGGGTACTGTGTTTTTAGTACATTCTGGGGAAGAGCAGGGTGTGGCAAGGCTGGCTGAGTCTTGTTACTCTAAACCCCATGGTGAAGTCCATGGTGGTCTTGGAAACCCAAGTGAGGTATTGTTTGAGGTCTCCATATCAGTGTTACCCTGGACGCTTTCATTCTTCTGATTGTCCAGCTAGTCATTGCTGGAACCCTCTCCCTGCAGACACCACATATACACCTAACAGCCCCCCAAAGAACCAATGTGAATTCCCATTAACAGTATAGTCAGACTGACATGGTTGCAGTGTATCAATCTCACAACAAAGGTCCTGTTCACTTCCTTCAACACCTTGCTTTCAAATCACGTCCCTTCCAGCCTACTGAGAATAAGAAATATGTCTATTCCTAAGCTTCAAAGACACAAGGGGAGCTTCAGAATTATCACAAACAAGAATCCATTTATATTCCTAGGGGCCACTTTCCTCTCTCTTTTCTCCCTCCCTGATTCTGGAAAGGGAAACTGACTGGGTTCATTTCTCCAGTTACATAACTGTGCCCGTTCACCTTTATTACCTCTGTGCAGATCTAATTGTAAAGAATCATGGTACTTATGAGACACTTGGTTAGGTGTTTTGGGTTCCTTTGCAACCATTATTACTTTGACATAATTCCTCTAAGCCTATTCAAATGGTCACTTATGTGGCTTTATGTTTACCCATAAACTAGTTCATCAGTGTCTTAAACAACAAGACTAACAACACAGATGTTCAGAAAGATTGGGCCTTAAAGTCCTTCAGCCATTCAGTGATAATGTAATTGCAAAATAGCTGATCAAATGTTTTATAACTATCCTAAGAAACATTCTGTGTTTAAACTAGAGCAAGGAGCTGCCTATTCTTCATGGGGCAAATGATACTTATTTTGCAAAGAAGCTTAGGGAAGATTTAAAGATGGGAAAAGGGTTATATTGAAATTTGATTTTTATTTTCTGCTCCGTAAGACCCCCCCACTCCCACTGTTTAAATTGTAAGTCAGAGTTCAGCTGGCTGATCCATGAGCTATTGAAGTCTTGGCAGAGAGAGGAAATTTGATCTCTGACTAAGTGGCTAAGGCTGCTACTGTAAATTCAGTGAGGGTTCATTAATGCTGTGAGCTTCCTGGAGCGCTTTGGATGGGTGACCTCTGAAATAAAAGCATAACCAGGAAAAGATAAGGCTTCATGCATGATCTGTAAGACTGTTTCTGGTGATCTTCAAGATATCTTAAGTCAAGAGTGCTTAGGGCCAGAAAGCCAGGAATTGGGTTGGGAGGGAAAGACCACCCAAAGTTTCAATAATACTGTGAAATTGATTCTTGGCTTTTGAAATTCTTGGGAGAATCTCTCTCTCTCTCTCTCTCTCTTTCTTTCTCTCTCTCCCCACTATTTTCTTTGCTGGGGAAAACAGGCTGCTGTTTTTAAAATTATGATGAAGTGGTCAGCAAAGTTTATGAACTGATGGGAAGAGAGGGTTGAAAAATATCATTAGGAACCTGCTGGAAACCCCAGTTGTTAGGGTGTCAGTTTCACAAGATTCCACCTTGGACATGGTGATGAGGTTGGAGTTGTATGGGGACAATGGTTCTGCTGGACAAGCCTTCTGGAAACTTCCTCTTACGATACCAAAACTATTCTGACCACAGGGTGTGTCATTTATATTGCAAATTGATACTCTAGGCAACTGGGTAACAAGGATGGTCTTTATTGTAGTTTCTAGTACCTTGTTCCTGAGTTCCACCTGAGACCTCATCAGAATTGCCTTTAGTATCCATTTTTATACTGACATTTTGGCCATAACTACTTAAATAATCTCTAAGAAGTTCCAGAATATCCCTAGTCCTCTTGTCTTCATCCAAGCCTTCACCAGGATTGACCTTAACACTCAGTGCATGGTAAGCTAGGCTTTTCCTAGCCTCCACCTCCAAATTCTTTCAGCTTCCACCCATTACCCGAAGCTACTTCCATGTTTTTAGGTATTTGTTATGGCAATCCACCTCACTTCTCGGTACCAATTTTCTGTCTTTTTTTTTTTTTTGAGACAGAGCCTCGAGCTGTTGCCCTGGTATCACAGCTCACAGCAACCTCCAACTCCTGGGCTCAAGAGATTCTCTTGCCTCGGCCTCCCAAGTAGCTGACACTATAGGTGCCCGCCACAATGCCTGGCTATTTTTTGGTTGCAGCTGTCATTGTTGTTTGGCGAGCCCGGGCTGGATTCGAACCCACCAGCTCAGGTGTATGTGGCTGGTGCTTTAGCCGCTTGAGCCACAGGCGCTGAGCCAATTTTCTGTCTTGATTCATTATCTCTTGCTGTAACAGAATACTTGAGAGTGGATCATTCATTCAGAGCAGAGATTTGTATCTTACAGTTCTGGAGGCTGGGAAGTCCAAGATTGAGGGGCTTGCATCTGGCAAGAGCCTTCTTGCTGTATATGTCACAGTGGAAGGTGGAAGGGGAGGGGGAGAGAGAGAGAGAACACAGGAGAGGGCCGAACTTGCTTTTATAACTGCTATGGTCGGAATGTCCACTCCAAAGCTCATATTAAAATGTAATTGCCTTTACAAAAGTGTTGAGAGATGGGACCTTGAAGAGGGGATTAAGTCATGAGGGCCTAAGTCCCATCAGGGGGTAAATAGATCTTGCAGTAGTTGGAACTTTGATCTCTTTCATTGAGTTCCCAGATGCTGAGTTTATTTTATTTCCTAGGATTAAGAAACCCTTCTTAGGTGTTGAAATTGGAAAAAAATGTGTATCCTTGGTGGAAATCTGTTTTGTTACTAGCACTGCTATTTGTCCCTCCGCCCTTGTCATTTTTGTTGCCTATCAGTAAGAGAAAATTCCTAGGGAAGGGGATGGGTGCGGGCCCTGAAATAAACTCTTTCCTCAAGGAGCAAACTTTCATGTTCTGGTAGTTCTCATTGCTTTTTCTTTTTTTACTGTTTGGGATTCACTTAGGGTACAAAGAATTAGGTTGCACTGATTGCATTTGTTAAAGTCCCTCTTATAATTGTGTCCCACCCCCAAGCATGTCCTCCATGCCCCTCCCTTCTCCCCTTTCCCTGCTCCCTCATTCCCCTAACCTCTGCCCCCCTTAGCTCATCTACTGCCTTCATATTAGAATTGAGTACAATGGATTCTTGCTTCTCTATTATTATGATGCTTTACTAAGAAGAATATGTTCTACCTCCATCCAGGTTAATACAAAAGATGTAAAGTCTGCATCTTTTTTAATGGCTGAATAGTATTCCATAGTATACATATATCACAACTTGTTAATCCATTCCTGGGTTGGTGGGCATTTAGATTGTTTCCACATTTTGGTGATTGTAAATTCCTCAGAGAATTCAAATTAGACCTCTCATTTGATCCTGCAATCCCATTAGTAGGCATCTACTCAAAAGAAAAAAAATTCTTTTATCCTAAGGACATTTGCACTAGACTGTTTATCGCAGCTCAATTTTATTTATTTATTTCTTTTTTGAGACAGAATCTCACTCTGTTGCCCTTGGTAGAGTGCCGTGGCATCATAGCTCACAGCAACCACAAACTTTCGGGCTCAAGTGATTCTCTTGCCTCAGCCTCCTGAGTAGCTGGGACTAAGTGCCCACCACATTGCCTGGCTATTTTTAGAGACAGGGCCTCACTTTTGGCTCAGGCTGGTCTTGAACTCCTGAGCTCAAGCAATCCACCCACTTGGCTCCCAGAGGGCTAGGATTACAGGCATTGGTCCTCATTTCTTTTTTCTTTTTTTTTGAAACAGAGTCTCACTATGTCGCCCTTGGTAGAGTGCTATGGCGTCATAGCTCACAGCAATGTCAAACTCTTGGGTTTAAGAGATTCTCTTGCCTCAGCCTCCCAAGTAGCTGGGACTACAGGTGTCCACTACAATGCCTGGCTATTTTGTTGTTGTTGTAGTTGTCATTGTTGTTTAGCAGGCCTGGGCCAGGTTTGAACCCGCCAGCCTCAGGGTATGTGGCTGGTGTCCTAACCGCTGAGCTATGGGTGCTGAGCCTGGTCCTCATTTCTTAATTGTCATAAAGAAGCATCAAAACTTGTTTGGATCTCAAAGTCTTTTTCTTAAGAAATTATTTGGCCAAAGTAAAACCAAACCAAAAACTAAAACCCTGAAAACAGCCCCCTTTTAAAATCCTCCTGAATAACAATTTGAACTGAATCAGAGTCTTCATACTACGACCCTTACCCAGTTCCATACTCTTCTCTCTCTTTTTTTTTTTGAGACAGAATCTCACTGTGTTGCCCTGGGTTGAGTGCAGTGGTGTCACAGCTCACAGTGACCTCCAACTCTTGGGCTTAAGTGATTCGCTTACCTCAGCCTCCCAAGTAGCTGGGACTATAGGCTATTTTTTTTATTTGTAATTGTCATTGTTGTTTGGCAGGCCCAGGCTGGATTTGAACCTGCCAGCTTTGGCGTATGTGCTAGTGCCCTTAGCTGCTGAACTATGGGCACTGAGCCATACTCTTCCATTTCTTTCTACCTAGTCTCTCCCTCTGGTTTATTCCTCTTCTCTCCTGTTTCTCCAAATATTCCCTAAGTTCAATTGTCCCTTAAACTTCTATCGACAGACAAAACTCATTTCTGTTGATTCCAAGCCTTGGTCTCATTCTGAGCTCAAGCCATTATCAAAAGACTTTCCAAAGTCTAGGAAGGATAAGGAGAAATTGGCAGAAGAATTTAGGATAATTTTATAAGTATAATGCAGGATTCACTGATGAGTATCAAGGAGTTCATGTGCTAAGAGGGAACATCAGATGCTAAGAACTGGGTGGAGAAAGCAGGATCAGAAGCTCACAAGGATGATTTAAAGTTCCCCCCAATTTATAGAAAATCAGAGGAGTTTAGAAAAGCTATACAAGTTGGATAAAGTCCTTTGTAGTCTCTCTCCAAAGTCTTCCCTGTGAAAGTAGATTAGACTCTAGTCCAGTCACAAGGAAAGAGAGGATGAATCCTCTGGAAACTTAAGAGATAGTCTCTTTACACCTTCAGATACGATTCAGGAGGCGAACCTGGAGCAGATATGACCCTCTCTCTCCTCTTAACTTTTTGCGAATATCTTGCGGCCAGAAGTTGGGTATTTAATACATAATCATAGACTAGAATAGGGAATAACCTTGCTGCCAGAGCTCCCAACACTTTGTTGAGCATTTTGAAAACAGCTTAGGACAAAACAAAAGTAGGAACGTGAATGAATTTATAGCCTTACAGATGAAACATCTGGATGTTTCCAGGTTAACGACTCAATTCAGAAGAAGGGAGTCTCTTGATGAAGGTAGTCATAGATAGTTCAAATAAGAAAGATGTTGCAAAAAGGTTTGCCCTGTCTTGGCTAAATCCAATTGTCCCTTGGTACCTGGTTCCAGGACATCCTGCAGATACCAAATTCCAGACATGCTCACATTCCTTATATAGAATGGTGTAGTATTTGCATATGACCTACACACATACTCTTGTATACTTTAAATCATTTTTATATATAACTTATAATTCTTGATGCAGTGTAAATGTTATATAAATAGTTTTTACACATATAGTTTAGGGACTAATGAGAAGGACGAAAAATTCTGTGTGTTTGGAGAAGACATAATCATTTTCTTGAAAAGTTTCAATTCAAGGTTGGTTGAATCCTTGGAGATGCAGAACCAACCTGTGAAGGGCTAACTATACGTAAAAAAAATGGACTGACTGATCAAACGAGATGCTCGGAAGGAATTTCAACAATTAAAGGAGCTCCTGTGATTGATTTATTTGAAATAAACGCTTATACCAATTGAATATTTTTTTAAAATTCCCAGACATTAAGGAAATTAAAGTAATACTTTTGGTATGTTGAAAAGATAAGCTTATAAAAACTTAAGTGGTTAGGAGTCCAAGTTCACATACTTTAGGTAAAAATTTACTTATTTTTAATTTTTATTCCTTTAGAGTTAGAATTTTGCTCTGCTGCTCGGAGTCCAGAATCACCACTGGAGTGTAGTGGTGTGATTGTCACTCACTGCAGTCTTGAACTTGTGGGCTCACAGGATCCTCCTCTCTCAGCCTCCTGAGTAGCTGGGACTATAGGCAAGCACTGCTGTGTCTGTCTTGCTTCTTATTTTGTTTGCTTATTCTTGCCACTTTGAGAAGTTGTATAATGGTTGCGTGTGATGATAGAAAGTTGTGTTATGAACTCAGCTAGTCTATAAGGTGCTGATATGTCATAGTTGACAATTATCCACACTCTTTTACTTCTCCCAGTTTCCTCTGGGAAACAGAAGTTACTTCAATTAAATGTTACAATTGAATATACCTGATTGAGACTCTAATATAAACAATCTTGGCAGGCAGGGACATGTTTATGCAAGGTTATGACATTTTTTGTTGAGGGAGAAAGGAGATTTTAATATGTATAAATCTACATCTACAAAACAATAACTTGTTAATATCTTAGCAAAAGTTGCTCAGTTTTGATGGGTTTATTTCCCTGTTTTACTGTTTACTGCCTTCACCTACATTATAAAGGCTTATTTATTTATTTATTGGCTCATTAATTTGTCCTCTAGGAGAAAGAGACCAATAGGTCTTCAGTGAATTCTGAATTTTGAATTTTTTCCCTTTCCTTAGGTAAAAAGGTGGGCAGGGAGTGGGCTGGGAAGTTGGGGGAATCCTACATGCTTTGATTGAGAGAAGAGCAGGCAATTTAGATGGTGCTATGAGGCCGCTAAGGGGGGTCAGAATAGGCCACCCCCAAATAGGACACTTTGGCATAATTATTATTTTGAGCTGTAGGTAATTGAGAAATAGCAGTCACATGAAGAACACTTTCTTCTCCTCCTTCTTGCCTAAAAGCGGAGCGTAAATTTCCCTTAGTAAATGTAACATAAATACATTTCCATTTGTAAAGATGTTCCCTTCCTTTGTATTGGGAAAAGAAGAATGGATTATCATGTCTTCATAATAAACCTTGTTAAACCACCCTTATCAGCATCTGTCTGCCCCTGGGAGCCCAAACTCGCCCTTTGTTTTGTCCCTTTTCTCCTATGCAATTTATTTCCCTTTGTTAAAATGGTATATAAGCCCCTAGACCTAACTGCTTCTTCAGGGTCCCCACCTCTGTTTCTCTGCGCACAGAAGAATTAAACTATTAACATTAAATAAAATGTACTTTTTTCTCTTGTTAATCTGTCTTTTGTCAGATTAATTCGCAAACCCCAATCTATGAAGAGAAAAAGTATTATTTTGTCTCCTATGCTACAGAAGTAGTCATCCAAGATGATGAAACTGGACAAATGGTGATTTAAGACACCACATTGACCTCTTGGGGAGGAATGTGTGCTGTTTTAGGAGAAGAATGTCATACTTAATTCCCTACAGGTTTGTTTTAGGTCTTTAATATGAATAAAAAGATCTTGGAAGTAAACAAAGAAATCAGAAAATTAGGTAATTTGATTAACAACTCCATTTCTGGTTCTATGAACTCTTCAAATTGGGTGATGGGATTATTAACTTAAAAGGAAGAAGCTGAGTCAAAATTTATATAAGTAGAGAATTTATTTGGGCCAAACTTGATGATTATAATCTGGGAGTATAGATTCACCCTGAATATACACTCTGAGCAGCAGAAGTTACAAATGGATTTTGAAAGGCAAAAAAAGGGCATGGCCTGATACAAAGTCATTTGCTAGGAATTTTCACTGGTTTACAGAGTAACATTGACTAATGATTGGCTATACGTGGTTAAGCTACAGGGTGTGGGTTATAGTATTTGCTCTGGCATTATTAGTGTAATTAATAGCTACTTGGGGCAATAGCAAGCAATTTTAAGAATCATAGGCATAGCTCAAAGCAGGGAGTAGGAAGTGATTGCTGTCTTATTTTAATGTCTCACTAGGCCTGATAATTAAAAGGACTTGCATTCCTTAGGTAAACATTCTTTTCTTTTCCCAGGATCTGTTCTCTTAGTTTAATGTGATTCCCCTTGGCTCCTGGCTGAGAAGTGAACAACAAACTGACCACAATCCTTCATTTAGTATTTGTCCGTGTGGCTGTGCTTACATGTGTGTCTCCAGGCCAGGAATGCTGTGGATGAGCTGCTATTCCATCAAGTCCCATCAAGTCCCATCAAGCGATCTAGCCTAGGGAAGGCAGAAAGAACTGGAAAATCTGACATTTACAGAAGTTGAAACAACCACTGCCGAAACTTGATTATTGATGGAATTTTGACAGGCAATTATGATATTTCAAACAGTGGTAAGATTCCAGATTGATCCCACCCTCAAATATCAGTGGTCCAGCCTTTAACTTAGGCTAAAGAATGATTAAGGGGGGGTTGAGAGCAGGAACCTCCTATCCTCATACTCAGCCTGGGTATTGAGAACCCTACCACACCTTGTTCTCAACATGACTTTGTGCTTTCCTGTCTTCATTAGCATGACCTTTTTCTTCCTGGAGTCTGCTACCCAGGCAGATGTTCATTACTAGAACTTCCCGAAGAGTCTTTGAATTCCTTGACATGAAATCTTCACTTTGCTGTTTCTGCCAATTCCGAACTGTTGTACCATGATTGTTACCCAATCCTAATCAAACCTCTGCTTTGAAAATTCACCTTATATCAAACTTCCAATTTGAAATCCATTCTGGTTTTACTTTCCTTCTTCCAAGAGATGGCCACAGCTTGACCAGGTGGTATTCTCCTTTGCCACAAGTAACCAATAAACTCAGCTTTGTCTTATCAGGAGGTTGTATGGGTGATATCGTGGAGCCAACTTTTTTTTTTTTTTTTTTTTTTTTTTTAGAGACAGAGTCTCACCTTATTGCCCTCGGTAGAGTGCTGTGGCATCACAGCTCATAGTAACCTCCAACTCCTGGGCTTAAGCGATTCTCTTGCCTCAGCCTCCTGAGTAGCTGGGACTACAGGCATCCGCCAGAACACCCAGCTATTTTTTTTGTTGTAATTTGGCTGCAGCCGGGTTTGAACCCACCACCCTCGATATATGGGGCCGCTGCCCTACCCACTGAGCCACAGGTGCTTCCCCTGTGGAGCCAACTTTTGATAGATGTTATGATTGGTTTAAAGAAGTCAAACAAGAAAGACTTTTATAGACCAGAAATAATGAAGCAAATTTGCAAATGATTGCAAAACCAGTTTTTTTGGGAGGAAGGGGACAGGTTATCCTGCCAACAGACAGAATTTAGTTGCATACCTTTAAACAAAATTACTTTATATAAGTACTGAAATTAGTATAGCACTTAGATAAATGACTGTAACTTTATTAGACAGCAATAAAGTTCCAGAGTTCCCATGGAATCAGAATCAGATGACCGGAAAGGGTATACTCTAGATCAGGTGTCCTCAAACTTTTTAAACAGGGGGCCAATTCACTGTCCCTCAGACCATTGGAGGGCCGGACTATAGTTTAACAAAAAAACTATGAACAAATTCCTATGCACACTGTACATATCTTATTTTGAAGTAAAAAACAAAACGGGAACAAATACAATTCACACTACTTCATGTGGCCCTGGGCCGTAGTTTGAGGATGCCTGCTGTAGATAATCATTGTTTTCCACTGCAGCACAAATTTCTCCCTAAACCACTAGGTGCTGGGTGTGTGGTTCTAGGGCACTTACCAGACATCATTGCTTAATCTGCACCACACCCTACTAAGTGAATAATTACAATGAGGAATCTGAGGCTCAGTGAAGTTTTTCTTTTTAAACACAAAAATGCTCAAATAACGTGTAAAGTATCTTGGTTAGTACGGATATCATATACTGAAGAAAAATTGTCAAAAGCTTTGCATGGCAAGGAGAGAAAGAGATTAGTGGGTATTGTATGGAATGCTGGGTGCTGTCTAGTTCTGTAATTTGGGCTCTTTAATTTTATAGTGGTCTTCACCTTTCCTTGTCCTTCTGTAAATTGAACATAAAAACCCAGTAATGTAAATTATTCTTGTCCTTGGTCAATGCGAATGAATGGTTGGTTGGGGAAAGTCCATCTTGTAGCTCCTAATAAATGCTTCTTTGCCATCACTGAGCATTTTGGGCCTGCTTTGACGTCTTCTTTGAACCAGTTTAACACTTTAGGGCTCCCTCATTCATTGATGGATAGAATAAAATATTTGACCAGTTCATTTATATTTGTATAATGGTTGTGATTTTATTTTCCCTTCCAAAAAAATGTCTTTTAACCATTAGAAATGAGTTTAGCATGGGGGACATTTATTGTTTGGGGCCACAGAAAAGGTTAGTGGCTCATCTAATGTTCTCCCTGCTCTGAAATTATTATATTTTATGACCACATACCTGACATTCCTGGAGTTGCCTGTTAGGCCTCCTATTGTTTTCTTTGCAGAGCTATCTGATAGCCACAGTCTGAGCAATTAGGCCCAGCTAACCTCTTCCTGACTGAGATGCCAGAATAAACATCTCACAGCAACAAGTGATTGAAAATAAATAGGGGCCAATGAATGGGAACTAATTCGGTATTACAGTGGAAACAGGGGTGACTGTATGTGTTCTAATTCCAGTTAAATGTGACTTCTCTCTGAAGGCGTAATTTCAGATGCAGTTAACTTTAACCATTTGGGTCCTTAGAAGTTTTATAGATATCACTATAGCTCTCAACTGTAGAGAGAGTTCTTCACAGGGTGCCCTGTGGCCTTTGTAGCTCTTGCTTCTGTATTCTGAAACTTGCATCATTAATTACTCAGTACTTGCTTCAGTATCCTGAGACTTGCATCATTAATTACTCACTATTGTGTATTCAAGTTGGAATTCTCAAGTTAAAAGCATCAAAAAGTTCAATTGTTTTCAGAACATAGTGTATTAGGGCTTTCTTTGCTGCACATGGCAAAAATTAAGGGGCTAGGTGAGTTCAGGTATAACTAGATCCAGGGATTCCAAAAATGTCATCACGACCTGATATTTTCTCTTGATTCTCCTTCCTCTACTCTGACTTCCTTCTCAGGAGCCTCTAATAACCTCTGGACATACCTGGCTTGCAACCTGACTTCCTAAGACTAGTGGAGAAGAGTCCATTTCTCACCAATTCTTTTTGATTGTTCAGACAAAAGACCCAGATTGGCCTCTACAGAACTGATTGATACAGCTTGGATTACACCTCAGAACCAACTGTAATGTCCAGGAGGACGTGATGTTTTGATTGGCCAGAATTGGGTGACATATCTAGTATTGTTACCAGTGCTTGAACACCCACCTCTGTGTTCCACCCAAAGCACAGAGAAGGAGAGTGGGCGAGGGGGAGATTCCATAGAGGAAAATCAGGAACTTGGCTGCTGGGGCCCAAGACACCACACAGGAATTGCAGTATTCCATGCTATCTGAAGCCTCCAGATTAAAACTCTTGTCAAAGGGTAATGCTTCTTGAGGGGATCTCTTTGGAAACAGCTGTGTTTTAATTGGTATCTAAAAATATGGATTCATTTTATCAGTAAGCACTTATTGAGCAGTTCCTATGAGACTGGCCCTAAACTAGATGTTAGGGAGGCAGAAATAAAAATCACATCAACCCTCTTGGGGAGAACATAACATTATTGTTATTTTATTGTCAAGATACCTGGTTGTTGGACAACCTGCTGAGGGTAGAGTTTGGAGGAAAATCTCCAGATGAGCCTCAGCAGAACTTGAAGAAGATGTCTAAAACTGTTGGATACAAACTATTCATACCATCTATTTGCATTTGTCCTGTATTTTTGAATTTCTCTCTCACCTAGTACATCTGTATTATCTCTTATTTGTTTGTAAGAGAGCTAAAGTCCATTATGAGATTGTCATAGTGAAATAATTCTGATGGGGGCACTTTAGATCTGTCCATTTGACCCATGCCACCTGTTTACATGGTAAGGACTGGATCCATTCAACACCTTCAACCAGCCATTGGCTGGCTAGGTGATCACTCCCTAATAGTCTCTTTGCAAATTGTCCCCAGTGTGCTTCCCATAGCACTTAAAAATGAAAGGTTATTTTTTGAAAGGTCAAAAAATGAAATAAATTAAAAATGAAATTATTAAAAATGAAATAAAAAGTTTCATTAGAAGGACTTTCTAATGAAAGTCTAACCAGGGTTTGAATGCTTTCAATGTTGGATAAATGATCGCTTTGGTAACATAAAAGTTGTACACGGTAAGACTTAGGTCTTACTGTGGTAAGTGCTGGAAAGCAGGGTACGTGGGATCCTACAACTCTACTGGAGAGAAACCTAAGCCAGGCTGATAGTTGGGGAATTCCCTGAGGGCATTGGAGATAATGTTTGAAGAAGAATATGGATGGAGAAGAATAAATTAGATGATGGCTCGGTGCCTGTAGCGCAGTAGTTACGGCGCCAGTCACATACAACGAGGGTGGTGGGTTTGAACCTGGCCTGGGCCAGCTAAACAACAATGACAACTGCAACATAAAATAGCTGAGGTTTGTGGTGGGTGCCTGTATTCCCAGTTATTTGGGAGGTTGAGGCAAGAGAATCACTTAAGCCCAAGAGTTGTAGGTTGCTGTGAGCTGTGACGCCATTGCACTCTACTGAGGGTGATATAGTGAGACTCTGTCTCAAAAGAAAAAAAAGAATAAATTAGATGAAGGGTGCAGATATATGGTGGGTGTAGAGGATTCCTCATGGGAGAGGGCAAAGTTGTTAGAAGTCGGTAACGTTGATATTTAACAACTTATGTGAGTCAGGTCTTTTAATACTTACAATAGTTTTGTAAAATGTGACTTACTGTTATCACCATTTTCCAGATGAGGAAATGGACCTCATGGCAGTCCCATCCCCAACCTTAACCTACAAACAAAAACTAAATAAGTTGCTCAAAGTTGCACAGCTGGAAGAGGCCAAGTGGAGATTTGAACTGTAGGGTGTCTGACTCCAGAGGTCCTGTTCTTAATTGCTTCATTGCAAGGGTAATGCCAGCATGGCTGGTGCTCAGGGAGCTGGTGAAAATGGTGTGAGACAAGGCTGAGGAAGCAGTTGGGAGTCAGGCAACGAGTAGGCCTAGTGAGAACTGGGCCATGTGAGGCTATTGAAGGGCTTTAGCGGGACCATGGTGAGACTTGATTTATATTTTAAGATCACTGTAGCTGCTGGGATGAGAATTGATTGTAGTAGGCAAGATTTGAAGCATGAAGCCTGGTTAGTAGGCTACTACAATAGTCCAAGCAAGAGCTAATGACTCATCAGACTAAAGTATGGTAGTAAAAAATAGACATAAATGAATGAACTGAGATATATAGGGTATAAAATTGACTGATTTGGTGATTAATTATGAGGAGAAGATGGAGGGTAGCATCATGGGTGAGACCCAGGGAACTGACTGATGGAACTGGTTGGATATTGGTCCCATAGAGTTGAGAATACAGAAGGAGACCAAGTTGAGGTATGGGCTTGGGCAGATAAGATGTTGGATTAAATTAGAGACATGATGAGTTTTGATTCTGCTGTGATGGAACATTGGCAGTTGAAGATATTTGCCTGGAACTCAGAGACCAGAGACTTTAGATACCCATTGGGGTGCTGTATTAAATTCTTAGGGCTGCCAGAACAAACTGCCACAAACGTGGCAGCCTAAAACAGCAGAAACTTATTCGCTCACAGTTCTGGAGGCCAGCAGTCCAAAACCAAGGTGTTAGCAGAGATGGCTGAGAAGAACCACTGTGTTGCCTATTTGCCAGTTTCTGTTGCCTGCAGGTAACCTGTGACATTCCTTGACTTGAGGCTGCTTAACTCTGATCTGCTGCCTTCGCCTCCACATGGCTTTTCTCTCTTGCATGTGGCTGTATCGTCTTTTCTTTCTCTTATAAGAATGCTCATCCTTGGATTTAGGGTCCAACCTAAATCTGGGATAATTTAATTCTGTGCTCTTTAACTTAATTACATCTATAAAGCGTCTATTTCCAAATAAGCTCAGATACATTCCAAATAAGTTAGAACCTGGACATGTCTTTTTGGTACTGCCATTCAATCTACTCCAGGTGCCATCAATTTAGAGCTGTCCTCCAAATCCTGGAGCATGCGTGCATGTCCTCAAGAGAGACTATAGAGGAAGAAGAAGAGAGAGGGCCCAGAGCAGGGTCTTGAAGAACCCCATGATTTAATGATTGAGTAATAGTGGAATAGTGGACAAGTCTACAAAGGAGGATGAGAAAAAAGGCCAGAATGGTAGAAGGAGCTCCAGGAAGTGGAGGTCAAGAGAAAAGTGTATTTCTCTTGGAGAGAGGGAACAATACTTACAAATGATTGCCAGGGAAGTTCTAGGTACTTACAGAAATATTGACTACTCGCCTTTCATGTTGCGCATCTAGGGATAATGTTATAAATGTCTTTTAGTTTTTCTAAAATTGAACTTTAACCACATCTCCAAGCAGGATGTTAACTTTATAGAAAGTTCAAACAGATACATTTATAGTTGATAGAAATTTTTTCAAGTCTTTATTTTCTTTTTTGGCAAAGAGAATCCTAATAGCTTATCACATGATTCTTCAGAACTAAGATTTAATTTTTGCGTAGGAAGTCAATTTACCGTTGAACCCTGGAGTGAATCAACACACAGTCCTGAATCTTGACTTCACAGTTACATTTTAGAAACAGGGCCTTTTTTGGTGCGTTTGTGGCAGAAGGACATTGCCAGGGAGAAGATAAATATATATGTGTTGTAGACTCTTAAAAAAGACTTACCAGTATTTTCCTTTTGAAATAGCACAGGGGACAAATATGCTTTGGCAAAAAGCTCTCCCAATGAATTTACCAAATAAAATTCCTGGCTGCCTGGATGGATTAAAAACGGGTTCCAGCTCTGTGGAGGGACATTTCCTCTCTTCAGGTGTATTAGAGCTTCCTCCGCGTCACCTGCAGGTGGAGGAACCGGATGAGGGTGATGCACTCATGGGAGCCATGATAGGAGTTGGGAATCCCATAGGTGAACAGGGGACAAAATCCCTCTGAGGGTGTTTGTGTAGGGAGTAATGAGGGAGAAACTGGGAGAGTTGAGTCAAATTCTGTGAGTCCTTGGGCTTCCAAGTGGAAACAGTGGGATCTGTCCCAGAACAAAACACTCCCTTCTCTCCGCCTGCGGCTGTGATTCATCCTTGGTTTTCAATGCCTGTATAGCCATCGGGCTGTAGGCATTTTTGTTCCCTCTGGGCTAATTTGAGGGTTTCTCTGGATCAAGGTCAGATTTTCATAAATCTACCTGGAATTCCTTGGCTGGGACCTGGGAAGAGTAGTCCAGGTAAAGAACAGTGAGGTGTGGGGTCTCCTGCTGCCGTGGGCACCGAGGCAATACACAGTGTGGCCCAGATCAAATAGGCCACAGGGGCAGAGTCCCCTGGAAGCTTATTGCCAGGGACCAGAGGGCTCATGTTCCTCCTCTGCGTGTTTTTGATTCCCTTCTTTCAGCCTAGAGAAGCTCTGAAGAGATGCCTTCCTTCTGTTTTTATTACATTCTTCTGGTTTGGGGAGTGAAAGGGAAGGGGCAACAGCGCAGGGGTTGCCGATGAGATGGGCTCCAAGGCCAGGATTTATAAGAACATCCTCCCAGCGGAGGACGTCTGCACGAAGTGGAGGTATGGTTTCAATTCCACTCTGGCAAGCCCGCGTTGCCAACACATAGTTCTCTTTCAAGTCTCACACTGATTCGAGAGTTTGTAGACAACTTTGTACTTTGGGTCTCCGCCAGCTGTCCTGGAGAAACAGCTCCCCTGGGCATCACGTTCTCTGTCTCACTCTCACTGCTCCCCACCAGCATTAGAGAATAGTAATAGATAGTAGTATTTTATTTTATTTATTTTTTTAAAATTAAATCCCATTTCTTTATTTTTGTTTTTGCAATTGCCATGGCAGTCTTCTTTATGAAGTCTTTCCCCGGGCCAATCTCTTCCAATGTTTTTCCTATGCTTTCCATGAGGATTTTTATTGTTTCATGCCTTAAATCTTTTCTTTGAGCAGCATGGAAAACAGAACACTTCTTCATCTCTACATTTAGATATGTTTCTCCCTTTGGAAATACTGTTCTTATCTGATAGAGCAGCCTCATTACCAGAACCATCAGTTTTTCAAGGTCATTCACAGCTCAATGTACAGATTCAAAGTATCATTCATAGGAGGGTGGACATGTCTTTTGTTTGCAGGTTTGGGGAATGTGGGGGATATACAGACTCTAGAGTTTGTATTGACATTATTTTAATATTCAGAAGGTGTTGCAAATAAAATCATATACAGTATTTATGTATTAGGTATTCTGAATAACTATGCCAAAATATTCTGTTCTGTAACTTTGTTAAAGAAGAAAAATAGTGCTGGGAAGATGAATTGGCCCTGTCCTAGACCTAGACTATATACTTCATTTTTGATGTTCATAGAAATGAGAGTCATTGGCCTACAGAGGGAGTCAAAAATAGTGGATCAGAACTGTATTTGGGGGTAGCTCAGTATGCTGATTTGTTTAACTTTTTAAAATTTGGTAAATGTAGTATAAAAATTATAAATGTGCATAAAGCAAACATATAGTTTAATACTTATAAATAAAAAACCTCTGAAACCAACTCCTGGGTCAAGAAATAGAATATCACTACCTGTTATGGGCTAAATTGTATCCTCCCCAAATTCCTGCATTAAAGCCCTAAACCCCCATTACCTCAGAATGTGATTGTCTTTGGAATCAGGGCCTTTAAAGAGGTAATTAAGGTTAAATGAAGTCATTAGTGTGGGCTCTAATCTAATATAACAGGTGTCCTTCATAAGAAGAGGAAATTTAGACACAGAAAGACATCAGACATGTGCCTATCCACAGGAAAGAGCCCAGGTAAGCAGAGTAAGGGGGCAATCATCTGAAGCCAAGGAGAAAGGCCTTAGAAGACATTGAACATGCTGACACCTTGATCTTGAACTTCAAGCCTCCAGAACTGTGAGAAAATAAATTTCTGTTGGTTAAGGCCCCCAGTCTGTGATATTTTGTTATGGCAATCCAGAAGTACCCTTGGATCCCTGCCCAATAACAGGGCCTCCCTCTCTACCTCACACATGGTCACCTGCTGTATTTACTATTTTTGGTAAACATGATGTTACTTTTCATTGCAGTTTTATCACCTGTGCTTTCACATCCCCCCAAAATTATCATTGTTTTATTAGTTTTGCACCTTCTTTATTAATTTGAATGGTTTTAGGGAAAGCATCTGTTCTCTCATTTACAATAGCAATATCTTCTATTGTGTGCACCTGACTAGTCCTTGGGTCTGTGTGTTTGTTCCTCCTTGGTCTCTTGCCCAGACTTCTGAAATATGCCTCTTTTAATGGCCAATTATCATCTCAAGAATGATGGAGTCAATGATTCTAACAATCACACTCCTTTATTCCCACCTGGTACAGGTGCTAAATGTCAAATTTTTGTTTTTGAATTACAGTGGAAACTGGAGAATTTTGTGACACTTATTGAAATAGCATCACCCAGAACTGTCACAACCCAAGATAGAAAATTGTAAGTTTAGCCTGAATAGGCTTTATTTAAAGAAGCAGTAATACCAAAAACCCCTTTCTTGCCTGTATTTCTCAAGGTACCAACAGAAAACAGATGGACAGTCCAGTTAAACTAATTCAGGAAGAGTGTACTTACAAAGGAACTCCTTCCAAAAGTGGGAGAGCACAAGAAATGATGCAGGAACCTGATGCTAGAAGCAAAGAGAAAGATATCAAAAGGCAGACAGAGACAGAAGGGTCTGAAAGGGTGTTCTTGAGAGACCTTTTGTGGAGGGTCCCAGCCAGGCTGAGGGAACTGCCCAGCAAGGGAGCCGCAAAGAAAACAAATCTCAACCTCACTCTTCTCCCTCCAATACCCTCCTAGAATCACCATCAGCCATGCCAGAGGGTGTGGGGACCTGGAGACAAAATGTAGATGGATCTTGGGAGAAGGGTGAGTCTGAAGAGGAAATGGAAGATTTCTGACCCTTCACTGTTGGAATGGCAACATGTTGGAATGTGGATCTTGGTTTTTCCAGGCAATTCCCCATGTTTGAAATGTGGTAATCCTCCAGGGAAGACAGTGCATAAAATGTAGCTTCACTACTCAAAGGCTGAGGCAAGAGGATTGCTTGAACCCAAGAGTTTGAGGTTGCTGTGAGCTATGATGCTACAGCAATCTACAGAGGGTGACTGAGTGAGACTCTGTCTCAAAAAAATAACAAAAACAATGCAGCTTCACTGTAACCCTCCTGAAAGCTCACAAAACCAAGATGATCAGATGGTTTATAACCAAGGAAATAAAGAGTGGGAATCTTCAGGATTCAGATATGATATGCCTCTTAGACATTGTGCTGCCAGTTAGACTGCATGACATCGTATTTACTAACTTTAAGGCTGAGACACTCCACTGACAAATGACAAGAACAATTAGGAGTAAAATACAGAGCCACCATCTGGAAGGATTAGTATGTTTTTTATCAAAGTGGGTGTGTCCTGCACGAAGATTTCAAAGTTAAATCTTTCCTGAAAAAATTTGTGTATGGGACCAAAGTGAAAATTTCAGTTTCTCTTTCAGGAGCGTGGCATAATAGTATTTCATTACATGCAGCATCTAATTATTTGATTTTTTAAATAATGAGATTCACTGTAATTCTATTGTAATTTTATTTGTAAATTCCATTTTAATTGCTAAGTCATGAAAGAAGCCCAAGTGCCCATTGACCCACGAATGGATTAATAAATTGTGGTACATGTACACCATGGAATATTATGCAGCCTTAAAGAAAGAAGGAGACCTTACCTCTTTCATGTTTATATAGATGGAGCTGGAACATATTCTTCTTAGCTAAGTATCTCAAGAATGGAAGAAAAAGTACCCAATGTACTCAGCCCTACTATGAAACTAATTTATAGCTTTCATATGAAAGCTATAACTCAATTATAACCTAAGAATATGGGGAAAGGGTTAAGGGAGGAGAGGGGAGGGGGGACAGTGGGTGGAGGGAGGGTAATTGGTGGGACCACACCTACAGTGCATCTTACAAGGGTATATGTGAAACTTACTAAATGCAGATATAAATGTCTTAACACAATAAAAAAGAAAAGAAGAAAGTTTTCAATGCCTCAGTAAAACATTTTTGATATAGTATTCTGTGAAAAATTTCAGATCCCAAATTGTACACATAGAATTATTTTGATGCAAGAAATATATGCATACTTAAAAAAATTACTGAGTAAAGGGAAGAGATTTATATGCAAAAACAGAGAAAAGCGACACTGGTCTCCCACACATGAGGCCAAAGTCACACAGTTGGGTGCATGTAGCACCAGCTGCCTTTTATAGGATTTCTGGGCTAGTCAAGTTCAACTTGGAAAGGTTGAAGGCTTAATTTAAGGGCAATGATGCTGGACATTTTCAATGGTGCCCAAGATTTCTTTCCTATGGGAATTTCTGTATTTAGGGTGGAAGCCAAGTGCACAGAGTTGGAATGGTCATGGCAATGTCAGGGTGGCAGAGCAGAGCAATAGTTTTCATTTTCTGACCACTTGGCCTCATTCTGCCCTTCTCTTCATTTGGGGAAAATTCTACCTTGATAGGAAAACCTTCTTGGGTCCCTGCCTCCCTCTTTTAACTGTCCTCCCACACCAAGGGGCTCAGATCCTTCTCACACCAGACTGGTGGTACAGGCAGGGGGCAGATTCAAAGCTGCGGCTCAGAACATCAGCCCCGAGCCCCCAGAGGTCAGCTTTGTGGCAGTGGTAGCTGTCAGGGCCTTGTGTGGGTGCCAATGCACTGTCTTTGCTCCTGTGTCCTAAGCCAAGCGGCGTCTTCAGCTCCTCATCAAATCTGTCTGCTTCTAAAAGAGCCCCTCTCTCCTTTTGTGGAATAGTAGAAAGAATAAGTTTCTACTAATTTTAATAAGAACTCATTCAGAAACATGTCTAGATTGGTCTGTTTAGCAGTAGACCATTCGAGCCAGCTGAGAACCTTCTACGTGCCCATTTGGGAAGGCTCTGCCTGCCCCAGGCCCCTGCCCCCTGCCCCTTGCTCTCCCCTGCAGCCCAAGACACTGACCCTCCCCCAGGGCAGAGAAAGTTTGAGCAGCACAAGCCCAGGCCCTGGGTCTCACCTCCCAATACACCCCACGTGGGTGGAGCTATTGATTTTGGTTGTGATAACTCTATATTTGTTTCCATCATCAAACACATTGCCCACCAGACTGTCCCAGATTTTCTTTGTGTCTTTCTAACTTATCTTTTCCTCTAGTCCTTGGAGGCCAGCAACAGTGCCCGGCCAGCACCATGGGTCTTGTACTTGCTGTTACATATTGCAGGTCCTGCTGCCTGTGCAGTTCCCACCTTGTCGGCCCTAGACTCCTTGTTTCTGAATATCTATCTTGCACGTTTAATTTTGGGCTTGTTGATTACTGGCCCATATTCTAGATGCCCTGTGTGACTGCCTAACCCCTGAATGAGCTATTCTTACCACTCCCACTTACCACCCCTAGTTCCCTGCTTTGCCAGGGACTGTGACTGCCTGGTCTCCTCTGCAGAGCCTGGTACAGGAGATACAAACAACATATCCCAGGAGATATTCTGGGAACAGACTGTGGCAGAGGCTAAGCGCAGTGGGGTCCACGGAAGACCAAGATGAACGACTTTAATCTTCAAGATCACGGTTCCCCATTTGTTATCTCTTCCAAGCGTCAAAAACACCGAGGCCTCAGGAACATGAGCCTGGATGCCACATGGAGTCAGCTGCTGACAGTGAGGACGCCCAGTAGGTCTGCAAAGGTGAGCCTGAGTTCCAAATGGAAGCTGCGGGCAGACAGGGGAGAGCCCTGGGCAATGGCATGAAAGGCTTTTGTTTTCACATAGGTTCAGTCCCTCAGAGCCTGTATAACCTTGAAGGTCTTTAGTCCTCATTTCTTTTTTAATTAAAACACAAGAAACTGAGACATCTGAGACACGGAATAACAATCTTAGCAATGGTGTGAGTAGAGAGTGTTATTTATCGAGTGCCCACTGTGTGATAGGAGCTTCACACACGTTGTCCCTTATCATCCTCACAATGACACTGTGGGTGTCTTCATCCCCATCTTGCTGAAACTTATGGCTCCCTTGTCCAGAAACACACCAATGCCTTCAGGATTACATAAAATCAAAGTGAACTCCCATAGGCTGGTAAAGAGTCCTTATTCAGTCAGGACCAAAGGAACTAGTTGTGCTCATTTAATTGCACTTCAGGTCACTTAGTCCCTAAATGTACAACTGAAAAAATACTAATTGGTAGCTGATCAAATTATCTTGTTAGGAAGATAAATGGCTATAATAGCAGCAGAGAAAATAACCCCAGCATTAAACAATGTAATTATATATGGGTTGGATTCAATATAAAGCCACCCTGCCATCATGTGAAATTTATATTTGGGTTCCCAAACTATTTCTCTCTAAGGATTTTGTCTTTGGGTGTTTACATCTAATAAGAGGGAAAACATGCCCCCAAAAGATGGCTTATGAGGTTTGAGGAGAAGGTCAGGGTTTGAGTGACCCCCCTGACCTCTGTGATCAATACCTTTGTCCTTGAAGATTTATTTATTTATCATGGACACAAAACATCCTGCCTTTTTACTTGAGAAACATATTTCCTTACACAGGATCAGAATTTTTTTCTGGATAAGATAGAGATGAGTATCTCAGGGACAAGCCCTGGTTTTGTCTAGATGCAGGAGAGTCAGCACAGGGAAGTTAAAAGGTTCATACAAGAACCCTTCAGGGCAGAGCCAGGACTGTGGTCCAGCTTTCCAGACCTGGCCTGCAAAGATTTCACATAGGGAAACCAAATGCTGCTACTGTTGAATGTCAGAAATGGGTCCACTTTGCCCCGAGCCCCATTCCTGAGTATGCCCAGCCCTCGTATACTTTGGTAAAATAGTGTCCTTACTTCTTCTGCCTGGCATCGGCTACTCATTTCTCAAGCCTCTCTGGAGTTCCTTATTCCTCTGTGACAGTGTCTCCCACTTTCCAGGGCCTAGAAAACAATCTTGCAATTAACAGTCATTACTAATTGTTAGTGGAAGGATGAAAACTGAATGAATGAACGAACAAATGAATGAATAGAGGATAAACACTGGGATCCCAGGAAATTCCCATATGTGGACCACACCCCTTCCTCCGGCACATTGCTTTAAATGTCACATTTCTTAACTTTTATTTAAGGTTCCTAGAAGCCATATGATGATATTTCTGTGTTTCCTGCAAAACACTGAACTTGAGATATTTCATTCAAAGTTTAGAACTAGGAAAAAGTCTGTGTTACCTAAGGAGTGGGCATGATTTGTCACTTTCGGACAATCTAAGTTATGTAACATTGGGTTTCTCTCTTTGCTTTGGCCACTAGGAAGCTCAGAGCCTGGTTCTAAACTCAGTTATAGTAACTGGGTATGCTGACCCCTGTTTGTTAACTACATTTTATTATTTTTAGTCCTATTTTAGTCATCTGACTCCGTGTTGGCTGTTTCAATTGCCTCAAATCCTTTTTTAATTGAAAGATACAGGGTATAAATACATCTGATGAGTGCATTTTAAAAATAACCTAGTGAAGGAATAACACTCTGTGCTATTTCAGGATCCATGATCTAGGTTACAGATCATCTGAGTTTCTGGGGTTTCCTGATCATCAATATGGGGAGACTAAGCCTTTATATCGGAGGCCATTGTGCCTTTCCCCCACCAGTTGTGGGGTCCATGTCCGTCTTCCCAGCCAGGCTGTGGGCTTCCTGGGGCAGGGTCCCTCCTTCTGCCTCTTCACCTCCACACAGGCCCACCCTGAAGATTTGCTGAATGCACCTGCCAAGTCCCCACAGCTTCCCAGGGATCTTTTTTAACGTTTATGAGCACACATGAGAATGGATGGCAAAGGGAAGGTATTCACACTGGTTGACATCATTTCTTATTGTTTGGTAGAATAATTGGTTTCTTAACATTTTATAGAAGGCCGTTGCTCTTCTTGGTCTGAGCACAAATTAGCTGTTAAGCATTTCCCCCTCCGTCCTTTCTTTTGTTCCTCCATATCCCACACGTCGGTCCTATAAACTCTGTTCTTCCTGACTGGGATGCCTTGCACCCAGCTCCTCGTCCAGGCCAACTTTACTCGTCTTTGAAAACCGCATGAGGTGACGTCACTTGCTGAGAAACCATTCCTCATCTCCCCACATCTACATATTATGATCTACTCTTTATTATCACTATTTTTAGTGCAGCTTAGAATCAATGTTTAGACTTATTTACTGGAGCAATTAGCCCCTTGTCTTGTGATGGGTGACAGTTTTTACTTGAAGAAGAAGTTAAGAGCTGAGGCTTCCCAGACTTGAAACTCAGTAGTCATAGGACTTTGGGCAAGGTGCTTAATGTATATGCCTTCATCTCTGCACCTGCAAAATGGGATAACAAAATTATTCTCCTTCTAGGAAGATGGCAAAGTAAATACAGAAAAGTGTTGAGGACATTAACTGGTGTATAACAAGCTCAGGGTAAGTATTAGGTCTGTTTTAATCTCTTCTCTTTGACTTGCCTCTGGGGCCTTGGTGTGTGCCACACCTTCTGGGGGCAAGACCTGATTGCAAGAGGAACTTTATCTAACAAATGCAATCAGTGTAACCTGGCTCATTGTACCCTCAATGAATCCCCAACAATAAAAAAAAAGAAAGAATCGAGGTCTCTATTACATTTGTGCTAGATTCTCCTGTCTTTTCCAAAGGCAACTTAGTGAAGTTTGGGCAAATAATTATGGAATGAAGAAATGAATGAGATGGTTAGATTATGTGAAGTATTATTTTCTTTACTAGGAACTTTTATTTTAGGACAAAGTCTTTGCCCTTTTCTCTTTCCTTCCAATAACAAAACACAGCCCCTATCCCTCCCCTCAGGGCCAGGAGAGAGGCCTTTTTGAAGAGGAAATAGCTGTATCTGCCCCTGGCTGGACATTCTCCCTCCTCCTGAGTGGTCCTGCTCCACCTTAGGGGAAGGTGGTGGTGGGTGGCTTTTACCCAGATCCAACTTGATGTGCTGGTGACTAAGGAATTGTCCTAGGAACAATGCAGAGGCCTCCAAGGGAGGAACCTAGGGAATGCAGAGGCCTCCAAGGGAGGTGGACCCCTGTGAGGGGGAAAAGCAGGAGTCCAATAAAGAGGAGGAGGAAGGACGCAGAACTGAGGTGGGGGGTTTCAAACAGCAAGAGATGTTGGGGGGGGGGGGAGTTTAACAACTCTCCTTTTCTCGGCCTTTCCCCAGACAGAACTGGGCTGGATTGGAACCCTCAGGATGAGGTGCCCTGGTTCAGTGTTTACTGGGTGTCAAGCTCACCCCCAATGATGCCCTGATGTGAAGGTGAAGAGGGAAAGACTGACAGCTCAGTAGATGGCCACAATCCACTGACAAAGATATGCACTCTGGAATAGGGCCAGCCAGGGTGCTGCCCTGGGCATAAGCACTGGGGAAGCAGAGCAGATGGGCTTGACCCTGTGCAAGGGTGCATGGAGGCCTTCCTGGAGAAGGTGGCATCTACACAGCTACCCAGAGGTGTGAACGGGAATTGGCCTGTTTCTAGCCAAGCTAGACTTGAAAGTTTTGAGCAGGTGAATACATCCAATTATAAAACACACACACACACACACACAAACAAACAAACAAACAAACAAACCTGCAAGTGTTTCTGAACTTCTCCTGTGTGGCCTCTCAGTGTTATTCTACTGAGACTGCCAGGCTTCTGGCCTTGCCTAGGTTGAGACTGGGTCAAAACTTTCTGAGTGACAGAAAAGCCATTGCTAACTGATGCCTGGAACAGGCTTCTCTATGTCTGTTATTTTACTGTATTACGTTGCTCAATGATCTGCAACCCCTAAGGTTGTCCCCCCCTTCATGACTGCAATCAGAATTACTCCTTAAATGTCTTACAAAACCTTAGAAAACAAAAACTAAAGCACATTTGTTTGAAATGATGCTTTCTACCACCTCCTTCAAAGCATCATCAACCCAGAACTTTCTTGGGTTTCTTTCTTATGATCCAGGATTATAAACTATGACTCAAAGCTATTGCAGTAAGAAGCCCAGTTACCACTGTTCAAATGATGGTATTTGAAGAGATGTTCTGAGTGTGTACATTTCACAGCTGGAATAGATCTCTTTGGAAAACATCCTTCTTCACTGGTGTTTGGCAAAGTACAATCGCATTAGTGAACGTATAATAAAGTGTGGGGAAATGTCGAGATGTAAGAACTGAAAATAAAATAAAGATAATTTAATCATTAAAATTGGCCCTGGTTTTGAGGACATTCATTGCTATGGAGATGTTAGAGCAGATTCCAGCTTGCATTTTAATGGTGAACTTAAATAAATCTGAGTCCTGGAGAGAAACTGTTAGTGTATGGAATCTGAGCTAATCAGTAAGATAGCTCCGACTTGGAGTTAAAGCTGGGTAGTCGTTTGCAGGGAAGAAGCTGAATAATCCAAGTCCTGTCTGGGTTTTGAATTTATTTTCAAGCTCTTTGATTTTTGGAGTCAAGCCTAAACTCTTTAATCAGGCATGTGGGGCCCTCCATATTCAGAAAACCACTTTCTTTCCACATTCTTGTGGCCTGGATCATCCCTGTCCTTGGCTCTACATGATCAAGCCAACTTCTCCTTCAGTGTCCTTCTCAGAGGCTGCCTGTCTCTTGGTAACCCTGTGCTTCCCTTGAACTTCTGTACCCTGCACTGCTGGAGAGTGGGATCTAGAGTCAGACTGCCAGGGTTCAAATCCCACCTCTGACATTACTAAGACTCAATTTATTTATCTGAAAAATGGGAATAATAATAAGACCTGTCCTTAGAGTAGGTGCCCATGAAAGGTGCTTATTCTTTCTCTGTACCTCAAAGCTATTAATATTAAGTGTCTGTGCTAAATTGCACTGGGGCACTCAGCCCAGCCTATCTCACAGCTAGCTGGCCATGGGTGCACACAACTTACCTCCCCAATGGAGTTTAACTGCCCCATGGAAGGAAAAGATGAAGCTTATCTTTGCAAATAGTAGATGTTCAATAATATGCTTAATTAATAAACAGATATATGCTATCAAGAGCCTATTTATATCTGAGGAAAGTAGAAGGTTTCTCTCTGTATAATACATATGAATCTAATTATTCTATTTCTGGAGCACTTCTGATGGTAGAAAGAGTGTTGAGTATCTCTATGTGCTTGGGACTGAGCTAAATGCTTTACAAAGAACCCTATGCAGTAAGCACTATTATTAGCATCTCCGTATGGTGGTTCATGAGTTAGAGTGAAGCTAGAAAAGACCCCCCTCCCAATATATTTCTAAATCTCGTACAGTTCAAGGACATTCCTGGATACTTCTGTCAAGGGGCAGTTTCCTCCGCGCAGTGATTCAGAAACGGAGGCGTCTTCCCTCCTGTGGCTCCATTGGCAGTGTAAGAGTAAGCACAGAGGAGGCAGCCCCGTGTCTTAAAAGCTTACCCTGAAATCAATAGTTGAATACGCAGTTGAAGACAGAGAAGAGGTGTGTGGACAATGTGGCCTGGGGTCTAGTGCCACACTGGCATCGGCTCACTGGGATTAAGAGCTGACTGTGCCTCTCCATCCAACACCACGTCCAGTCCCATCACTTTGATACTGAAAATCAGCCGTGGTGGGAGTATTTACACCATAGTACAGTAGAACCTCTGTAAATTGACCACCCAAAGGACTGTAACAAACTGGTCTAACAAATTACTCTAACAAATTGGTCAACAGTGACCAAGAAATTGGTGAACAGAGGCGTTCAACATAAGGAACTAGGCCTGCTGGTATTGTTACTTACACATGGTGCATGTCCTATCTATGGAAATTATGCCAACTTGAGGAGGTGGTCAGTGTAGGGAGGTACTCAATTGTGGCCGTTCTACCATATTTGGCAAATGTTACGAATCAAAGCTTCTGTTTTGTTTTGTTTTGCTTTGTTACTGGTGAGCTAGTTTACCAGGAGCTTCTCAGTAGCAATGCCTCTCAGTAGATGAGAGAGCATGAATTTTGAAGGACAGTTGGTCATTTCTGCTAAGCACAGTAACAATTCTATTTTAAGGATAAGGAAGTGGAGGTTTAGACATGCTAACTAACCACGTTTCTTCTGGACTGCAGAGCTAAGAAAATTGAGTTGAGAAGGGTTTCTGACTCTAACTCCTACCGCCCTGCCATCTGGCCTCTGAAACCCAGAACATTTACTTGCAAGATTATTAGCAATTCTATTTTTAATGTACACACATGCTTATCCTCCCCCAAACTATTTTAGAATGGTAGGAGAAAGAGGATGATCTTTTTTTTTTCTGTGACTAAGTTTGATTAGAATCGAGGCTACTTTATTTCTTCTTTCACCATTATTAAAAATAAATTTTTCTTTCTTTGTCTGAGAATTGCTATAGGAAACACTATTGAACAGGATCCCGCAGCTACGAGCATTGTTCTATCACTATTAAGGCCCAAACAGCATTTTTTTCTCTCCCAGAAAATGTGGTGCCTGACTATTTTTTACTGAGTATTTTCCTAGTAAATCTCACTGCTAAATTGGCCACTTTATTCATGATGATTTCTTCAAATATATCATTCTTGTGGCACAATATGAATAATGAAGGGGAATATTTTCAAACACATAAAGAGCTCTGAATAAAACTAATGTGTGAGGCATTAAGCAAAGTCTATAGGGGCATGATCTGTCCTTGGCAGGCCTTGGAGAGAGATGGGGGGTCACACTGATCAGGGATCAGGCACTCTCAGCCTCTGGAGATCTCACCCCTTCTTTGGCTTTGGTCCCGCATCCAGAGCTGGCCTGAGCAACCCATTGAGTCTAGCTGGCTCTCTCTGCCTTGCCTCGTGTAGCCTTTGGCACACCTAGCAGGTGCCCAGGTTAGACACAAGGGCATGGGAGTCAACCACCAGGATTTAAATCCAGACCGCTCACTAGTGGTCGTGAGGCTTTAAGGAGGCTTTAACTTACTCCTCTGAATCTCTTTCTCCTCATCTCAAAAGTGGGGATAATTATAAGTATTGGAGGGTATACCTATGTCTTGTAAAATGCTTAAGACACAACTGGCAGGCACTAAGTGCTCTACAGCATCACTGTTAATATTACCATCATTATCATCATCACTCTGATCTATCATGTGTTGGGTACCCCGAGGCAAGGACAGGGATGGCCCCCTAAACATTACCCTGCATGGGGCAAACTGCTGTTGTGACTGATGTTTTAAATTGCTAACATTTAACAATCTGGACACTTAGGGAAAACAACAACAACAAACAAACCTACTGGCTTCTGTTGGGAAAAAAGAAGTTTGCCATCATTCTCAGCTCTCAGACTCTCTACACTTAACCTGCTTCTGTGCCTGGTTGTGTAGACACATGTGTTTGTGGTTCTTCCTCACATAATGGAGGAAAAATGGATTCTGTTTGGTTTTCAGATCAAAAATCACTCCTGGGGAAAGACAGGAGGGTGAAAGGCTGAGCCAGGGAGAAGATTCTGGAAAAGAGGAAGGCATTATTATTACCGGTGTTGTCTGTATTGCCACTGGGGTTAGCCACACATGAAATGCCATTGCGGCAGTGTCTTCATCAGACCAGAGACACTGCCTCCGACCCTGCTTCTCAGGACAAGGGACCTGCTGGATGTCTCCACCCCCTCGGCCCACCTGATCTGGTACCAGTGGCCATAGATGTCTCAGCATGAGGGAATCTATTCAGCACCCCTGTGTCCATCCAGAAAGCCCCTCACCTCCTGCACGCTGGGCACAGTGCTGACTTCTCTCACAGTGTCTTATTTAACGTAGAGACGTTCCTCATCACCTTCACCTGCTCTTACTTTATATTCTGTATCTGTGTGAAGCGTCTCTCTCCCTGCCTTCTCAGGACAGGTACTCAGTTTGTTCTCAGCTATATTCCCCAGTACCTAGAAGGTGTCTGAAGCCACATGAAGACACAATGAAAGCTCCTGAATGAACAAGTGAATGAATGTGCTCTCTCCCATTCTTTGATATGGGCATTTGTCTCCATATTACTAGGTAGGAACCGAGGTTTATTTCTTTTGCCAATACTAAGGGGTGACGGGGGAGGCAGTATGTGGGTGCAGGGACATCCATCCCCCCTCTAAGGGCTCCATGTGGTCTCACACAGGTGAACTGAGCATTTTCTGTGTGCCATGCATGTGAGGTCACAGGCACAGAGATGAATGGCTCATAGCTCTTGCTTTCAATTTTTCTGTCATTCTCATGGGAGAAATTGTAATGAGACTGTATTAGTTTCTTCTTGTTGCTATAACAAATCACCACAAACTTAGTGACTTACAAACATATGAATTTATTATCTGACTGTTCTGGAGTTGAAAAATCCAAAATGGGTTGGTAAAGCTGTGTTTCTTTCTGGAGGCTCTGGGAAAGAATCTATTTCCTGGCCTTTTCTAGCTTTAAGAAGCTTCTGACATTCCCTGGCTCATGGCTCCATGTCACTCTGACCTTTGTGAATTTCATCACTTCTCTTTCACTCTCTCCTGCTCCCTCTTTTCGGAACCATTGCAGTTACATTGGACTCACTCTGATAACCCAGGATCATCTCATTTCAAAGTCCTTAGTCACATCTGCAGAGTTGCTTTTGCCACACAAACTAACATATTTACATCCATTCCTCTGCCTTCCTTACAAACACTAGGACTAGATCAGTGCATTGACAAGGGCCTCAGTGAAGCTCAGAGACAAGACACCTTGAGAATCAGGAGTTCATCACCTAGAAAGCAAAAGTTCGAACTGGTTGATTTCCAAGGCCTCAATCTTGAGCATTCTGAAACCTACAAAAAAAAAAAAAAAAGAATGCATTTCCCACTCAAGTATTTTGGGTTTGCTAAAGCTGAGATATTACTCAATATCTTTGTAAATTATAAACAACAGCAATGAAAAAAGGATCAACATGTAAGATCAGCCTTCCCTCATAAACAGGTTTTACTCTTTCCTTCCTTCCATGCCCCAAAGTACCCTGCTAGTGGGGATCAGGTCACAGGAACCAAGAGTGTTTCCTGAAACAACTCCACGGGACTTTGACATTGGCTGGGGGTGGGGGTGTACTCAAATAGTCAAAATGCTTCTGAAGCATTTGGGACTAGGTCTGCCCCACCCCTGCCAAGCAGACACACTTCTTTTAAAGCACTCTTTTCCGAAGGCATATCTTCTTGTGCTTGGCTGGGTGACTCATTACAAGGAGAAATGTTAGTCACATTAGATTATACACGACGACGGCTAAAATGGGAAAAACACCCCTGAATCACCCTTGTAGCAGGGTGGCCTAGGCCCTTCCTGGGAGCAGGTGTGGACCCTCGCTCCTCAGCAGCACTGTCAACTGTTCCTTTATACTGGTCCCTTAGCCAATGCCAAAGTCTATCTGAATGGGGACCCTCAGGCCCTTGTGCTCAGTGAACAGAAGCTTCCAAATGAGAACCTGCCTCCTTTTCCTCCCCAAGAGAGCCCAGTGAAGCCTAGGACATGGGGAAGCGTGTCCTGGGGGTGATGGGCACAGGACACTCCCCTCTGCCGATTCTGGCTGGTTATAACACACAGCTCGCAGGAGCAGCAGCCCCCGGCACCTGCCCACTGCAAACTCGCTTTGTATTTTTAGTTCCCAAGCCTTGACATCTAAACTCCCTGTGCTGTGGCTCCGGCGGCAGCCTGCCAAGCTCCCTGTGAAGTCGCCCGCTGCTGAGCTTCCTCACTCTTCCTCCCGCAGAGCGAGTTAGCCGAGAGCGGCATCATCCCGGAAGATGAGGATGTTGGTGCGACAGGGGTAGGCGGAGAGGCCGGGGAGGCAGCCACCTTGGAAACCAGCGCCTTGAGCCGGGGTGTGGAGCAGGGCTTCCTCTCGTGGCGAGAGCAGTGTGGCTGCTCCTTCTCTCTCCTACTGCAGCACACACATGCGGACTTGTGTGGTACATGCACACACACACATACGCACAGTACACACAGATGCAGACACATTAGTATACACACAGATACACACAACACACACAGACATGAATACTACAGACACACACATTACACACATAATCATACACACGTGCAGTACACACATATACACATTTAGACACGCATAGTTCATACACCCATACACAGTACACACTATACACACATGTATACACATGCAGTGCACATATGGACACAGGTAGTGCACACATACACACATTATACACATGTATGCATACACTACACCCATACACACATGTACTATTCCCACAGGCAGCACACATACATACACACATACACACGTGCAGTATAAACACACACACGCAATTCAGTAAACATGTACACATAGCACTCCCATGCACAGTACATGCACTGATAGACATGCAGGCACACGTACACATGCACACGGCACGCACATACAGGCACACACGCATGTGTGCTCACACACACAGGCACATGTCTCTACCAGAGCTTCTGCCTCTGAGCAGAAGATAGACACTCATATTTGCTTTCTTAGGGCATCCAGAACAACTTTCTTGTTTCCTAACTTTAAAAAACCGTTTGAAAACCTTAATAAAGTAGGGAAGACAGAGTCTGTGGAAAAGGAGTTAAAAACCTTAAGAAAAAAGAAAGCAGGCTCACCTGAGGACAAACAGGCATGAAGAGAGAGCTGGCTCTGTACCCGTCGCACAGTGGTGAGGGCGCTGGCCAGGCACACTGGGGCTGGTGAGTTCAAACCTGGCCTGGGACTGCTAAACAACAATGACAACTACAAAAAAAAAGAAAAGAAAATAGCCAGGCCTTGTGGCAGGCACCTGTAGTTCCAGTTACTTGGGAGGCTGAGGCAAGAGAATCACTTAAGCCCAAGAGTTTGAGGTTGCTGTGAGCTGTGATGCTACAGCACTCTACCCAGGGTGACATAGTGAGACTCTGTCTCAAAAAAAGAAGAGAGAGATGAAATCAGAAAACAACGTAAGGAGACACATGCAGAGGAGGATAATAAAATCTACACAGGTTCTAGGGTAGAAAACAGTGGAATACAAATCAGTGACATAAAAGAGAAACTTGAAAATCCTTCTAGAATGAAGGTAAACAGCCAAAGGTAAAAATAATGCGAGACTACAGGATAAACGCAGATAGTAGAGGAAAGAGAGCAATTATCACACATTTTAAGGAACAAACCATACTTGTAGAAATAAAAGTTATAATACAGATATTTGAAAAAAAAATTAAAACTGAATAATGAACTAAGAGTTCAGGTCTAAAGGGGATACAGTGGCCTTATTTGGAAGACATAGAGAATTAAATCCAAGAAAGGGAGAAGGGTTTGGTCAGGCTTGCAAGATAGGCTGGGTGGTACCCTTTTCTATTTTCTCATCGACCTGTGTGCTTGTGGTTGTGTAAATAGAGCAATGGATATGAATAGACTGAGAGGAAAAGGATTAGAGAGAGAAATCATTTTAAAGGCGGTAGCAGGCACCATGGTGATGAACTAGAGACCCTGGCATCAGGCAGGCCTGGCTAGGCTCCACAAGGCTCTACACCAATTCGCCAGGGAATCTTGAGGTTACTCCGCTTCTCTGGGACCCAGTTTTCTCACACATGAAACTTAGAGGAAGAGTGTTTGGACCTTTGTTACAATGTTCTTGTGAGAGGAGGCTGAGCTAAGGCACCCAGAGCTCCTGGCAGAGTGGGAGATAGGGAGTAACACCCCAGTGCGGTTAGCTGCTCTGTTAGGAAGGGAGAGAAAGGGTGAAGGGGGACGAGGGCAGTGAGGGGAGAGAGATGCAGGCAGAGGCTGGACAGGAACAGTCTCAGCCACCCCAGGTTAGAGAATAAGACAAAGGCCTGCAAGACACGACGGTGTTAGGGCAGTCATCTCCAGGCTTCTGTTTTGCAGGAAGAGCATGGGACAAAGGTTTTAGCTAAGTACTTCTAGGGATGGGCGTAAGTCTTTACCTGGGCAACCTGGGTCTTCAGCTGGGGACCATCATCTCTCTCACCTGACATGGGATCAACAAGGTGAAAGGCCACTGGGGCAGGTGCAGGCCTGCTGGTCCCATCAGAAGTTCTGGATGGTGCAGAGGTGCAGCAGGCAAGAGAAGCAGCGTGTGACAAGGCTTTAACAGCTCAGGAGTAAGCTGACAATGCGTGGGACGAGAAGACCTGTACTAGAGTCCCACAGATTCTAAGCCAGGCTCATAGCTTCTGGTGGACAACACCTTCACTTCTATGTCCTTAAATAGACAGCGATAAATCTAAAGGAATCACCAAATACTTTGATCTGGACAGAAAATTTGAGATTAAGTAGCTAACTGCTCTTCTCTCTCTCGTACAGGAGGATGAAGGCAGGGGAAATGTCTTTTATAAGCATACACATCCACATTCCTCCTTACTAGCAGGAAGCTAGAGCCCAGGCAATCACATCATGCAATTGACCAGGAATTTGAGTTACAAAGCAAAGAACTTCTTTATTTCCAGTGGCTCTGTGGGTTCATGCAGGCTTTCTGACAATGCTTTGATGAAGAGAGAACAGAGGTGATTATTCCTGTGTAAATACAAAGAGTTGGTTCTCATGGTGAGTAAGTTGCAGTGTTGGAACTGGAATCCAGATCCAGTTCCATTTTCTACTTAGAATAACCACTGGTTGGGGATTTCAGACAGAAAATTCAGTGTGTTTTTTATTATCTTTATGTAATATTACCCTTCAATAAGTTAATGATTCTTTAAGAGTATAATCAAGAATGAATGAGTTGGCCAGGTATGGTGGCTCACACCTGTAATCCTAGCACTCTGGGAGGCGGGAGTGGGTGAGAGTGCAGGTGGATTGCCTGAGCTCTGGAATTCAAGACTAGCCTGAATAAGAACGAGACTCTGTCTCTACTAAAAATAGAAAAACTAGCCCAGCTGTGTGGCAGGAACCTGTAGTCCTAGCTACTCAAGAGGGTGAGACAAGGGGGATTGCTTGAGCCCAAGAGTTTGAGGTTGCTGTGAGTTGTGATGCCATGGCATTCAACCCCAGGGCGACTACATGAGACTCTATCTCAAAAACAAAAAACAAAAAACAAAACGGAATGAATGAGTTGATTGATAAATGAGCAAATGGATGCATGAATGAATGAATGGACAAATTCTGGGAGAGATAAAATTGATATTTTTCATTAAAATTTCAACTGACCTATTGAAGGATTGACCTATGCAGGATCCCCTGGGGCCTGTCCTTGCAGTTGACCCATAAAACAATGAGGTGATGTTATTGCAGAAATGCCAAATTATGTCCACATTCTCCACTTAAACTCTTTTCAGTTATTTTAGTCTCCTTAAGAGAGAGTCAAGGATTCTCTTATTCTAGTATCAAGGATGAGCTACACAGGAACCTCCCTTCAGCCCCCTAAGAACTATTATATGGGAAATTTGTAGAATGATAAAATCTCTTTGTTAGAAGGAAAAGGGAGCTTTTCTTCCAAAGATTAAAATTTAAGAAAAGTGTCTGGTACACTCCAAAAAACTAGGACTTTCTAGAGTTTCTAGTTGTGTGATCCTAGGCAGAGTTGAGAGGATTTAAGAAAATAATATGTAATTTTTTGATACCTCAGACAACAAACATATTTGGTAGATATTAATCTACCAAATCTGGAGAACATATGCACTTCTGAGCCATTAGAACCAGAGCCCTTAGCTTCACAACTTTGGTATGTATCTCCCAAAAGAGTTATGAAGTTTATCTGTGTACCTCTGTTATTTAAAAAAAAAAAAAAAAGCTACAAGGATGCATAGATAAATTTACTATCATAGTTAGATACTTCAATGTCATCTATCAGAAATGGGTGGGTACAGCTGGCCGATAATCAGTAGGAACATAGTTGTATGATCAGCACCATCAAACAACAAAATATAACTATTCTTAATAATCTTTTGAACATCACCTCCTTCATGAAGCCTTCTCTAATAGCTGCCTTCCCCTCCTCCAGACCAAATGGGCCACTTCCCACTCTGTGCCCATTTTTAATCTTGTACATTCTTTAATAAATGTACATTCTTTAATAAATGTAGTGTTCTCAATAGGTATCCACAAAGGCACCTCAGTAGCAAACAAGTAAAACTGACTCCGGATGACATTTATGGAAATGGTTTGATTCAGAAGGTCATGGTGTGGCTCAAAAGTTAGAAGGAATGCTGAACAGCCAGGGTTTGAGAGGACGAGAATTGGATTGACTGCAGGGGACTTGGCAGTAGAAACCACCACTGTTGAGTTGCACCAATTTTTGACCATTTTCTTCTCCTGTCACTCCACCTCACAGATTATCTGAGCTTGTATGAGTTACCTGCTCTTTCCTTGGCCAGAAGATGGCAGAGTTCCTCAACTGACCTGACTTACCCATCCAAGTCCTCCACAGGAAACCCATTTTCTATCTCCAGAAGACGGGACAGGCAAAGTGAGAGAGGTCCACCATCCTAGTCCACAATGTGATTGTTGCATATATGTTTGTCCCTAGACCCACAAGACTAAAATCATCTTGGAAGGAGGAATTGTGTCTTCTTCAGATGCTCAATGAATGCAATTCAACATCTCCATGGTGTCCAGGCGACATAAAGAGGATGGCCAAGGCAGATAGGTAGACCAGCAGCAAGCGCCCTTTCCAGGAGTCTTTGAAAAATTCTTCATGAACATAGACCTGACATCTCCCAAAGACTCAAAAAGAGTAGCACCAAATCATCTCCCTCAAAGTCCTTCTCCAAGGGAGATATAGGACTCTGATAACCCATGTGACACCTTTATATCTCCAGGAGAACTCTGATAAGCAATAAAAAAAAAAAACAGGGTTCCCAGAACTAGGTTTTATTTCTTTTTCTTTTTCTCCTACTGCTGAAAATTTATTTCTGGTAGTCATTGAAATCCTGCTCCTACCATTCATAACAACTGATAGGAAGTGCTAGGTAGAGCATGTAGAGTGTACGTTTGTGAAATGTGGGAAGAATACCTTCCAACACTTTGGGATTTTATGAATGATTTACATGTGGTGCTCAAGTTCACAAATGAAATGTGGGAGAAGCAGATGATCCATTTCTTGGCTGCATCATGCCTGCCCATACTGATGGGGAATTGAAAACAGCGAGGTCTCACAAATCAACAAAATCTGTTTTTGTGCCTCTTAATCTCCATTTGGAACATCCATATAACACCTGAACAAATGTGGTGAGACTGGTTCCTCAAGAAGCCCTCTACATTTAGTAACAGTGTGGACATGCTAATAAAGAGAAGGGAGAAATGAGAGTGGACTGTGGGGAGGGGGGAAAAGTAGGGATGGGGCGTGAGCAAACAGAACCAGACCTCAGAGGCACGAACCTTCCACAAATGCCTGTTTCAGGACAGGAGAAAATAAGTATGGTACTGGGCAGAACAGACCAAGGAGGACTGCTCTAGCCATCTTGGAGTTGCCCGATTTAAGAAAAAGACTTGATTCAGATCAAGGCAAATATATTAAATTGTAAATTAAAAAGAACCAGCTTCTGGAAATGGAATTGAGTTGGTAATTAAAAAATCATGGAACGATGCTTGGAGACAGGGTTCTGATATTTTCATACTTCTTTTTCCTTTCTTTCTCTGCCTCTCTCTTTTTTTACTTTGTATTTCTTTTTTCTCTTCTTTCTCCCTTTCTTCTCCCTTCCTCCCCTTCCTTCCTTTTTTCCCTCCTTTCTTCCATGTGAAATATGGTCTTACAAGAAACATGGTGATGTTTTTGTAAGAAAGCACAGCTTTTTTCAGAACTCTGCATTAGGCCAGGCCTTATGGAGGAATACACAGGATTTTTATTCTTATCTTGGAATGCCTTCCCCAACCCTGGGTCCAATCCTTGGAGTTTCTCCACTGATGATTATAAAAAACATAGTCTGTCACCTGAAATTTGTACTTTACCATCTTACATGTCTCTCTCATTGTTTCACGTCTTATTTCATCAAAAGCATTTCAAATTTCTTAAGGGCAGAGAGTTTTAGGCAGAGAATTTGTCTTTTCTTAAGGGCAGAGACTATTTTCTCTTTTGGTTTAGTGTTGGAAGACCCCCACACCCCACCCAAAGCCAAGTAGGGGACGTGCCTTGGCCCGGTTCTATTCCATGCTGCCAGCACATCTTTTAAGCCTCCAGCATGAGGGAGGAAACAGACAAGATGTTGTGACTATAAACCTGGTAAGATGAAGTTCCTTCCCCCCATGGCCTTCTGCATGGTGGAGGGGTTGGGGGAATGCCTCTAATGATAAAGGATCTCGAGCCATGCTGGCTTGAGATTCAAAGCACCCTGGGAGCCAAAACAGGGAGAGAGCAATTATTTCCAGGGAACCCAAGGGGCTTCATGGAGGGGGTCACTTTGACCTGGGCCTAGAAGATGCCTTTTGTGGAGTACAGTGAACTGGGAAGTCAGAAACAGACATTGACCTAGAAGAGATGCCTGTTGCTTTCACATTTTTTTCCTTCCAACCATGTTCATAAAAACAAAGCAATGGTTTTGTAAATTAATTGTCTTGGGAATGGTAAGAGTTAAGAGACACCTTACTTTTGCTGTGTCTAACTTACATCCATCCCGCAAGGAGTTTATTCTTTCCCAGTTTCTAGCTGGTTGACTTTTACAAATGAAGCAATAAACACAACAATATTAAATATGCATCTATAATATTTCTTCACATTTATTTCCATTGCTATCACTCTCAAGTACCTACTGAATCCTTTCTGGAGCTTTTTTGCCCTTTGCATTTGAGCTTCTATATGAAAAAGACTTTTTGATTTACGGATTCCCTTACACTTGTTTTTTTAAAAATGAGGAGATTAAAAAAAAAATAAACCGCACAGCAAATAAAAACCATTTCCACATCCGTACTGAAGCCCTTGCTACATTTCTTTGAACACAAGTTATTGGTTCATTTTGACGATTCCACGTTGGAAAGATCACAACTTTTTAGAAGGAACAGAGTGGGACACAATTTGTGCAATTTGCAACACATACTATTAACTATTGAATTAAAAAAAATAAATGTTACTGCTACATTAATAGATGAAATGCGATATTGTAATTTTCCATCGAATTTTCTGACAATTCTGGAATACACAGACCACGTCCAATTTTCCTAAAAGAAAAGCTCAGATTAAAAAAATACATATATCATTTGCATTTTACTATAATTAGATAACTCTTTTGTGGGGGAGTTTTTCTTGATACACTGAATACCCCACACCTTTCTTCACTAAGAAAGTCACTAAAAGCAGAAAAAAGAGGTTCTGCAGTCTCCCTTAGTTACCATTCTGTTCAAAATATGTCCCCACCTAATATAACTTGCTATGTGTCATAAAATACAAAGGAAAGTACTTTTCATGCCAAATATCAGAGAAGTGCTCTCTTTTCTATACGGCACAAGTAACAGAAATGATGTGTTCATTTTAAATTCCATTCATGTAGGTTCTAATAAAAGCTATTATAAAATACAATTGTGTGGAGACAAAAAGAGATAATATCACTATAGCTCAATATAAAATTTAAGTAATTAAGACATGAAAACTATTACACAATTTACTACAAAAGCAGCAAGAATAATAAAATGTTTAACCCTTTCCCTCCTGAGTCCTCTCTCGGTCTCTCTAAAACACCTACTAGGGAAATCTAGGCACCGGTAACGATGCAGAGATAGTACAAGGCAGACTGTTTGGGGAATGCATAATGATGATCATAAAACAGAAATGGATTTTTTTCTCTTTTTTTGTTTCAGGTAAGATGGGTTTTATTTCTAGAATGATGTGCTCTCTTCTATGTGGCAAATTGATTTTATCTGCCGGAAACATGACATTGCCTACCCAGCGAATGAGTGTCATCGTGTCCAGTAAGAGGCCGTGATGACAAGGTCAGTGGATGGAATCTGATGCGGGGTCAGACAGATATGAGTTCAAATGTTGATCCTACCGCCTGCCAGTTGTGTGACATCAGGCAACTTTGTTCAGATTTTCTGTTATCTATAATAATATCATATTTTCTTCTCCTGCCTCTTATGGCGATGGTCTCATCAGGCAATGGGGGGTATTATGCATTTACAATTAATGTAGTGAGATATGCAAGCTTCACCGTTAAAATTGAAACAGGACAAAGATTCTTTATTTTGGTTTTCCCTAAAGGGTGGCATATGTCTGAGCTCATCCAGGTGGCACCACTGGGATGTGTGTACCATGAGAAGGACTGTGCTATATCTTTTTCAATTCTTTACTTACTTTTCTGGTTGTATTAAAGAGAGAGGATCTATCTGGTGTCAGTGGTTCTCTGTCACTTACTCAATTCAACTTTCTTTTTTTTTTTTTTCCAATTCCACTTTTTAATAAAGAGGATGAGGTTTTGAGCTCAGAGCCTGCTTCAGGCGATGCTATCTAATGAGTATAAGATGATTTTTGTCTTTTTAATTGTATTTATTTTCATGATTACCTTCCATTAATGACAAGGACATGGCTTTTCCTCTATGGCAGTGATGTAAATTTTTCTTGTAAGATAAATTTTTTTCAGATAAAATAAAAAAGAGGGAGGAGAGGATGAGTCTGCTGATATATCCCAAATGCTGCAGTGCTCAGAAATATTTGTTGAATAAGGAAAGTAATTAATAGTATGCAGACATGGAAAATAACCCAGTGACTGATGTAGGTAATTGCTTCCTATCACGTGTGAAAGGCTGAATGAACCATTTCTATTAAGATCGGCAGCTCATGAGTGCAGGATTCTGCTTCTCCTCAGACAGTTTTTCATGTGGTTCATTCTGCTCCATATTTCTTTAAGCACTTAAAACTCTTGCTCATGCTTCCTCCCCCTTTCCCATCCCCAGCAATGCCTTTACTTGCTTCTGTCTGCCAGTTCCTCATTCTGCAAGCCAGCCCTCAGACCCCTCAAAAGGATCAAGCATCTGACACTAATTCCATGGATGGGGAGCTTTTAGGACCCTCCTGGCCACTCAACCACTATTAGCAAAAGACAGAGCCTAGATTTGAGCTATGTGTGTTGAGTACTGTCAGTCTGCCATACACCTGAACACCATCAGTTAGCAAGAACTATTAAATACATCTCAGGGACATCTCAGGAAGGACAGAGACAAAGATGTTGAGGGTATGGCTATGTGGAAAGGAAAAATGACAGCAAGCAGGGTCCCGAATATCATACTTGATATCCAAAATGGCAACAGGAACTCTCTTTTATGGGCAGGAGGGATTAAGTTGAAGAAAGGACTCCAAAATGCTTTGCTCTTCAAACTTTTTGCTCCTATGTCCAGCTGTGCTTAAACTCATCCAGAAAGGATATTTTCTGCCTGAAAATAAATTGAGAGATGGAGATTCCTCAAACTCTTTGTTCTGGGCATTGATAAAGATCTACCACCCAACTGCTTGCACTTTTTAGTTTTTAAAACTCCACCCTTATGCTCCATCTAATCTGTTGCCATCTGGATGAGGCTGGGCCCACAGGCAGCCCACCCCCTCTTCAGTCCTGGCCAGCCCGCCCACTCCACAGGAAGAAGTGAGAGAACATTATGGAATCAGAGGAAATCCACCAAATCTTTTTAAAAAAGGACAGACATCTCAGACTGTCTTGCCATGATGTAAGAGTTGATTTGATTATTTTTCAAAAAAAAAAAAAGTTCATTTTATAAAATTAAGGGTCATGCCTATGGCTCAAAGGAGTAGGGTGCCGGCCCCATATACCAGAGGTGGCAGGTTCAAAGCCAGCCCTGGCCAAAAACTGCAAAAAAGAAAAAAAAGAAAATTAAAAAAAAATAAGAATAAAAAGAAAATAGAACTCAATGGTCTCACTACTTAAAGACAATGAATGTTTACCACTTTGGTGAATATACTGCCAGGAATTTCTCCAACCATATTTATACAAGTTAGAATAGACTAGGTGATACTGTGGTATCAATAATAACAAAAAGCTCCAGATGTCAGTGGTTTAAATCAGCATGAGTTTGCTTCTTATCTGTGCTGTATCATAGGTCTGTAGAGGAGTTCTAGCCCTGGTGAACAGTGAGGGACACAAGGTTGACAGAGCGAACCAATTTCAGAACAATAATTTTATTGTTGTGCTTAAAGACAAAATATTCTAGAGCATCAGTTCTCAACCTGTGGGTTGCGACCTGTTTGGGGGTTGAATGACCCTTTTGGAGGAGTCACCTAAGACCATCCTGCATATCAGATATTTACATTATGGTTCATAACAGTTGCAAAATTACAGTTATGAAGTAGCAATGAAAATAATTTTATGGTTGGGGGTCACCACAACATGAGGAACTGTATTAAAGGGTCACGACATTAGGAAGGTTGAGAACCACTGATCTATAGAGTCTAACACTGACAGTCAAATGCTCCAACCCATGAGTGACAGGCTGTACTTACACTCTCAATTCATTGGCCAGAGCTAATCACATGACTCCACTCAGCCACAGGGAGCCAGAAGTGCCCAGTTGTCACCCAGGTACAGCCAGGTGGGAGAATCAGAAACCCCTGGTGAGCAATCTGAACAACTGTACATTATTGCTGGAGGGGTCTTTCTCTGATTCCAAAGACATTTATGCTGATGGTCACATATTTGAGAACTTGGAAAAATGTGAAGGAAATAAAAATCACTATAAACCCACAGTTTACTTCTCCTTTCTCCAGGTGTTGAGTACTCTATCCATTTTTTTCTGTGCTTATGTAAAAATAAGGTTTAAAAAAAGATATTTGGACCATATTGTATGTTCAGCTTTGTAATCCACGATTCCAGCTTAATGTATCTGGAATGGCCTTTTGGAGTGTTCAATGCTCTTGTACACTATACGCAGTATTTTATTTTAGCCAATTACCTAATTATATGTGAGCATTTACATATGTGCACACATATTAATGTACTCATCCTGCTTATTTCCACATATAATAATACAATTATCTATATCACTATAAACTCTCTCTCTTTTCTAGAACTTAAAAAAGTTTCTCATGAAGATTTTAGCACTTCATTGTGCAAATTTCTCATGGTATATTTAACTTTTTTGCCATTTGGGTCATTTCCAATTTTCTACCACCAAAAACAGTGTTTTAGTGGACTTCATTTAAGGTATTTCTATATTTAAAATTTTTCAGTGGGCTAGAGGAATGAGAAGTGATTTTACAAAATCAAATCTTATGAACATGTTAAGGCACTTGATGCGCATATTTAAAGGAAAACATGTTGGTTTTGAAGAATGAATAAGCTAATGAATTAAACCACAGTTCATGCTTTGTCCTCACAAGCATCTTGTGAGAGCGGTCCAAAGAACAGAATTGATTTTCAATCACTCCATCTGGGGTACAGTGTTAGGAACTTTCTATTTTCTAATTTAATAACTACAACAATTCTGTAGGGTGAATTTAAAAAATTTTTCATTTTATAGAATGAACTCTCTGAAGAAAGAGACTCTATGAACTCTATGAACTCCATGTTCAACTCTCTGAAAAAAGTAGGGATTCCAATGCTGTGGACTCATATTTCTGTCATTCCTTTTTGGGAAGGCAATAGACCTAATATTAACTTGTACAACAGAAAAGACAGCCCACAATTAAGCAATAAAATGTGTATCATTGTGTGATTACTTCAGGGAATAAGAGCAATATGTTCTAGAATAATCAGGCAGTGGGGGAGGGACCCCAGTTTGGCACAGGGGAGAAGGCCTTATCTCTGTACCTTTTATCACTTTTGAAGACATGCTTTGCCATTCTCCCACTTTCTTAACAGTGGCCCACAGGACGTTCTATTCCAAAAAGGAAGCCCGCACCCCCTGTGGAGTGTTCCCTCCCCTACACTCCTCTGCCCGTTAGCACACCCTAATAACTCCACACACTTCTGCCCCTTTTTGCACCGGAGGTTGCAGCACTATCTGGGGATATCGCTCCTTATTTGGTGTTATCACTGTTCAAGCCAGTTTCTAGGGGGAAACTTCTTCCCTACCTGGGCCAAGCTGTGAGTTAGGAGACTACGTCACTGACCAGTTGGATGGCTTTGCACAATCAGTTACCGTCTCTGACCATCCCTTTTTTCACGTGCAGAAAGGGAGTAATGTCGCTACTGAGCCTCAGTGAAATCATATAAAACATTTTCTTATTATAATGTGCCACACAAATGTTACAAGTTTGAAAGTATTTCTTTGTTTAAATTTTGATTTAAAGGTAAATTTGGGATTGGTGATACAACTGATGTTTACGGGCTTTTGCTTTTTGCTTTTATGCAGATTACAAAATTAACTCAAGCAAGTCAATGTTCTCCTCTGACAAATCCCCACATCCCCAGTTTCTTTCTGCATCCTTCATCCTCTCCTTGCCCTTCCAGGAGCCAGTCTTGGGGCTGTGTTTTGGGAATCACTCTCCCCTTCCCATGTGTGCAATTCAAGGTCAACCCCAGGTCTGGTGGTACTCCATGGACACAAGAGAATCTGACCTTTAATTCTTCACCCAAGTGCTAGCTCTGATTCTCCTCACTATAATCTACAGCCATAACCGAACTGCAGCCAGCTCTCCCTGCTGCCCCCAGCCCTCTTCCTGTGAGGCCTTCAGAAGTCTGAACTTGGTGGCTACTCACAACAAAGCAAGAGGAAAAGGTCATGGTTCACCACTGTAGATGAAGGTCTTGGCTTTGCAAGGTAACAAGCTCTACACTACCGTTGGGCTGAAACTTCTTTTTCTTCTGAGGAGGAAGTCACCGGGCTGGGCATGGGAAACTGGTATCAAAGCCCACTCTCCCCCACCCTCTTTCTCGCCATCTCAGTTGTCAAGCTGTGAGTCCTTGGGCAAGTCCCCTCACCTCCCTGGATCCTATTCGTTTCATTTGTAAAGTGTGGGATATAAAGAAGTGGACCAGATAATTTCTTGAGGTGCTGTTTAAAATACAGACTGTACGCAGCATATATGAGCTCTTAGTTACAATAATTATATCTCAAATTTATGGAGTGTGTAGCACAGGTACAAAAAAAGTACTTTTTTTTTGTACATTATCTCAACAAACCCATAAGGTGGTATATCAGCTAGGAACTCTGCTCAGCTGTTAGTAACCCAAAATAACAGTGGCTTAAATAATTTAAGCGGAATTTCTCTTTTATATAACACGAACGCCACAGAGCTGCTATGGTGACTCTACATTGAATCAATGGCCCAGAACCTTTCCAACTTTTTGATCTGCCACTCTTAGCTTCTTTTCTTTAAGATTATCTCGTGGTTGCAGGACAGCTGCTGTATTCTGAGCCATCATGTCCACATTCTAACCAGCAAAAGAGAAAATAGGAGGCAAGAGTTGGGGGATGACCCCTTTTGAAAGTTTTCCCTAGAAACCTCATTGGACGATGTCTGCCTAAATCTCTTTGTCCTTCCTTATCTGCCAAAGAGGCTGAGAAAAGTAGTATTTGGCTGGACACATTGCTGTCCGCAGTAATGCCAGGGTTTATTTAGTAAGGAGGAGGAGGAGGGTGGATACTGTGTAAGTAACCGGTAGCCTCTGCCACAGGAAGGTGCTATTGCTGTGGCAATTTTACAGATGAAGAGATTTAAGTTAAGCAACTTGCCAGGGTCACATAACTAGATAGTTTGAGAGTTAGAATTCAAAATCAGGCTGACTCCAGGGCTCCATGTCCTACTCTGCATGCTTCATAAGCCTAAAACGATGGGTCGTCAAAAATCTGGCCTTGAATTCTTGTCTCTCCAGCTGCAGGATAGGATCAGAAAGCTTGCACCATAGCCTATGGGGGAAGGTTAGTGAAATAATGATTAGGGAGTGGCTGAGACCTTGACTGAACATAATGGATGCTCAATAAGCAGGAGATACAGATTCCAACTCCCCGCAACATGCTGTGTTCCTGCAAACACCCTCCCCAAGGGTCACGTGAAGTGCTGAAGCCCAGGGAGCACTTTGCCCCATGGGTCCTACAGTCTGGATGACCACGTTACATTGTGCACTTCCTAAAAGGAAGGAGGCTTTCCCAGCACCTGATAGGACCTGGGTCTCAGTTAGTTGACTGACAAAGCAAACACTTTTTTTCCTTTTAGGCATTAAAATTACCTGACTTTCCTCTGCATATTACTTAGGGGAACAAAGATGGGGCAAAAAGAGTCCTTGTGCCCAGACCCGCAGGAGCATATGCATAGGCGTGTGTGCACAGCTCTGGGTGTCTACATGTGTGAGTGTGTGTTTGAACATGGTGTGGGTGAAAGCCACATGAGAAGTGGGGATTCCAAATAGTATTCTAGTTCTCCTTGAAATTCTTGAGAAATATCATTCGAGTTAAAGCATATTCAAATATTAATTAAGTAGATGAGGGAAAAACCACGAGCAACACGTATGGTGTAAGTGCTAATTAGGAAGACACACATTTATTTTATTTTGAGGAAAAAAAAGAAAGCTTTCATAAAGCATTCATAAAGGCATAAAAGAAAAAAAAAAAACCCACACAATTTTGAGCTGTCCATAGGAGAGAAAGTCTACTTCCAGGGTACCCTCAATCTGGCTTCCTGCATGGAGCGATGTATTGGTCTAAATTCCATAGCCAGTGTGTCTATGTTTATTTATTTAATCATTTATCATTATGGTTCCTAGAGTACAAGCGACCAGAAAGCAGGACTATTGCTCTGGTCCAACTCTTCCCTTTCTTGAGACTGGCTGTCCAGCAGGCTGGACAATGAGCTAAGTTCCTGTCTTGCAACTCATCAGCACTGACCAAGTACCAAGGGAGGAACCAAACCAGTGTTCCCAGATGGACTACCCAGTTCTGGAAGTCAAAAGCTCTATGTTGCACCTGCCTGGAGTTTTTCCCCAGGGCTCAATGGTCGAGCCCTGCTGTTTCCGTTTATACATGTGCCCACTTCAGAGTCTTTGCACTGGCCGTTCCCTTCCTGGAACCCTCTCTTCCAGAATTCAGAGGTTCTCTCCTTGATTTCAATCACATCCTCCTCAAGTGTTCTCCCAAGTCCCCTCCACTTGTGCCAAACCATATACATGTGTGCATGTGCACACACACGTACACCCTTGTTTATTTCATTTGTCTCTCCCAGTGGAATGTAAACTCCACGCAGTCAGGATTTTATTGCAATTACTACCATATCTCTAGTATTAGAATAGTGCCTGGCATATAATGGTTGCTCAGTAAATATTTCTTGATGAATGTACAAATACTTGAATAAGCACAATTCCTAGAGAAAATTAAATTGACTGCAGTCAACTAATTTTATACCACTTCCAGGACTAAACACCTATATCCACCCAATCTTTCCAACCTAGGTTGGAGACCATCTCTTTCTTAGCTGGTCCTTTTTCAGGGCTCCTTCTGACTGTGATGGACACCCACCACTGTATGCGTGATCTCCGTGTTTCAAACGTACTGATCTCGCCTCTTCCACTGGACTGCCTCACAGCTTCCTGGAGGGCTGGGCTTCCCTGGGTGACTGATTTCTTTCCAATTATGCCTCCTTGAGGACACAGTTGCAGCTTCTGTAAGACCCCTGTTGCATCTGGCACAAAGCTTTCATTATGGCTCACGTTTATTTAGCATTTGTTACAGGCCAGGCGCCACACAAAGTGCATTACATGCATTAACTTAGTGGCTTTCTTGTTCCTTCATTTTTTAAAATCACAAACTGTGAAAACAAATACATATTATATTTCAGCCTGGTAAGTGATATGTGTGTATCTGTGCATGTATAAATGTATATATACATATACATAGCCAGAGACATATCTGTATCTCTACTATTGCTGAAACCAAACTTTTAAGAAACCATACTTATCTTTCCTATGTGCAATGCACACTAATATTTCCTGTTCTACTTAATTTATTTTTTAAATGCTAGTTGCAATCCACTTAACCATGGGTCAGCAAACTGTGGTTCCGGAACCAAATCCAGACGGCCACCTGTCTTCCTTCCTTCCTTCCTTCCTTCCTTCCTTCCTTCCTTCCTTCCTTCCTTCCTTCCTTCCTTCCTTCCTTCCGCAGAGTCTCATTCTGTTGCCCCAGGCTAGAAAGCCTTGGTGTCATAGCTCACAGGAACCTCAAACTCCCGAGCTCAAGCAATCCTCTTGCATCAACCTCGGGAGTAGCGGGGACTATTGGCCTGCACCGCCATGCCCAAGCAGTTTTTTTATTTTTAGTAGAGAAGAGAACTCACTCTTGCTCAAGCTGGTCTCAAACTCCTAAGTGTAAGCAATCCACCCACCTAGGCCTCCCAGAGTGCAAGGATTACAGGTGTGAGCCACCATGCCCAGACTGCCACCTGTTTTTGTTAACGAAATTTTATTGGAACACAGCCATATTCACTTGTTTATGAATTATGTATGGCTGCTTTCACCCTGGAAAATCAGAGTTACAATGATGGACCATAATGCCTGCAAAGCTTAAAATACACACTGTCTAGAGGCCAGGCGTCCTCAAATTTTTTAAACAGGGGGCCAATTCACTGTCCCCCAGACTGTTGGAGGGCTGGACTATAGTTAAAAAAAAAAAAAAAAAAAAAAAAAACAACTATGAACAAATTCCTATGCACACTGCACATATCTTATTTTGAAGTAAAAAGACAAAACGGGAACAAATACTATCACACTGCCTCATGTGGCCCGCAGGCTGCAGTTTGAGGACCCCTGGTTTGCAAAAAATACATTTGCCAAGGCTCGCATTAAACTGACTTCAGATTTGCAAGTGATTTGTGACCTACAGTTTGAAAGCCACTGTATTTGTTCATCTCATTCTGGCAACTGCCCTTTCAGGGAGGTACTGTTGTGATCCTCAGGTGTGAGTGAGCTAACCAAGGAAAAGGGTAAGAAACCTTTTCTTAACAGACGCATGAGCTGCTGGCATGCAGAGCAGAGGTTTGACCTAGGTCAGCCTAGAAGCAAAGCTGGTGGTATTTGACCAACATGGAATTCTGTTCCTTTTCCGGATGAGTTTGATTGAGGCTTGTTAGTCAAAAGAATTATATTTGTAATTTTATTTATTTATTTTTATTTTTGAGGCAGAATCTCATTTCTTCACCCTAGGGGGAGTGCCGTGGTGTCACAGCTCACATAAACCTCAAACTCTTGGGCTTAAGCAATTCTCTTGCCTCAGCCTCCTGAGTAGCTGGGATTATAGGCACCCACCACAATGCCTGACTATTTTGTAGAGGCTGGTCTTGAACGTCTGAGCTCAAGCAATCCACCCACCTCAGTCTCCCAGAGTGCAGGGATTACAGGCATGAGCCACCATAACCGGCCTTATATTGGTAATTTTAAAAAGAACTTTTTGCTGGTGGACTTTGGAAGAAATATTGGCTTTCTTCTCCACCACATCCCTAGATAAATGAATAAAGGAGAGGTACTGTGAGCATTCTGAAGGGGGTACAATGTAGTAGGTCATTTCCATTGAATCTCATCTTCCCAGTATAGACCAGCTATCTTGCTGTAGGCATTACTGGCATCTGACCTACTGTGCTGAAACATACAAACACGTGCCAGCCCAGCAACTTCCAACACGGCTCCCAGGGACTTGTGCTCTTGTATGACCCCCTCCTGCCTAGTGTGGGCTGGCTTTAGTTTTCACCAACGGAGTACAGAGCATGTGATGGGATGTGACAGCTGAAGTTAGGTTGCAGAAGACTCTGAATTCTGTCTTGCTCAAACTTTCTCTTGGCTTATCACTTGCTCACTCATGTGAAGCAAAGTGCCATTGTGTGAGCTGCCCTATGGACAGTCCATGTGGCAAGGAACTGAGGGAGACCCACAGCCTTTGTAGAGACCCAGAGTGGGGGATCCAGTCAAGCCATGCCTGTGTTTCTGACTCCATAGAAACTACAAGAGTAGTCACTCAGTTTTAGGGTTACCTGTCAGGCAGTAAGGGATAAGTAATACACCAGGCTGCTTTGTTGTAATTTGGGTTTCTGGAGTTCTCATCAGTCAACAAATACATATTCAGCACCTTCTTGGAGGTCAGTCCCAGGAAAGGTGGAGCTGTTCAGAGCCTACAACTCTTGCCCTCAGGAACTTACAATCTGGTTAGAGAATGAGATGTCAGAATGATTCTTTGTGTTCTAACCGTGATGGTACTTGTTAGTCATTTGCCTTCCATCCGAGATGGTAGCCAAAGGGTTATACTTATTCATTCTCTTCTGCTGAGTGCTGCTTTCTGTAGTGCTCTATAGATTTTCATGGTGTGGGTCTCCTCTTAGCTGTCCATCTCAGAAGTCCATCAGGAGAGAGGGGAGCAGGGAATCTCCCCACAGTGTCCTTGGACTTCCTTCGTCCAACAGTCCAAAGCCATGTGTTGATTCAAAAGGAACCCTGAGCAAAGCGCAATATTACCACAAATAATTTGGTTTCTGAAAGTCGAAAATGAACCAGATGGCTTTTAAGGAAAACAGGACACACATCAGATTCCAATTATATTAAAATGATGACCCAATTTAGGAAAACACAAAGTGTAATAAAAAAATGTTTAAATAAACAAAATCTGCATATTTATGGAACTATAATATTCGCCGGGCTCCTCACTTTGGATAATGAATTTCTAAACTAGACTGATTGCAATCCAAACTTGCACTGAATCCGGGCTTGGAGAAGTCTGCAGTACTGTTTGGAATTGCAGACTATCTGGAGGGGGAAAAAAAAAATATTTAGCATGTGTGTCGGCAGCCAATTTAGGAAAAGGAAAGGTCAGCTCTATACAAATGTGATATATCCGATTCTAATGCAACCAGGAATAGTCATCGCTCACCCCGCTTTGTTGGCTGAACATTGTGACACCTCTCCCTGGCAGCGGTAGCTGTCACCCGCAAACCTCCACCGCCACTGGCAGGCCCGGTGCTGGGCTGGGTTGGCAGAGAGAGCCTTGGATTTATCTATTTATTTTTCCAGATAAATTAAAAACTCTGGGGGCACTTAAAATAAATTAGCAACTGCTCCTGACGGTGTCTTTCTTGTGGTGTCACACATTCAGAATTTTGGCAAGGACTAAGTTGCCTGCCTCACCATCTTTTCCCACCAAGCACAAACTGCTAACGGAACAGTGTGCTCGTGTGAACAGGCACATCACTGGAGCAGTTATTAATTCAGAAGAGGGTGAGCCAGGGAATGTCCAGGTTCATCAACGTGCCTGCAGGGTTACAGGAGACTTCATGAGGCCAGGGAAGAAGGCCAGTTTGTTCTTAATTGTACTGAAAGACTGAAATGGTTTTGGAATGGAATTTTAATTCACCTATCCTAGGGAGCACATTTTCCTTAATTTCATACACAGCATTTTTAGAGAACTATTTTTCCACATAGGGTAATGTGTATCTCACCTCCTTCCCTGCAGTGTATATTTCTATTTAATCAGCGACTGGTTATTGAACCCCTTGTGTGTCCAGCATATGGGCCATGTCAGTGACCAAAGACCCTGGTCTTTGTGGGGTGGTGTTCCTGATCTGTGTCACCACATGCAGTGTTATGATGTCAGTGGTGGCCACATAACATGGATAGAAACTAAAATCACTACCAAAGCACAAAAATGGCAAAGCCAGAAGCCTGCTCTGGATACTGTTAGGTGAAACTAACAAGGGTGGGGGGACATCCAGTTTACCAGAGGGGCCCAAATGGCAACTAGCTCACCTGGGAACTCTCTCTTCAAAGACCAAACTAGCACCTCCAAGCACTTGCTTCTTCGAATAATACGTACCCAGAAACTGTTCGGTGCCCTTTTTCTGTTCTTTCAATTAAATAGCTGCTCCAAGCCTTTTGTTCTTCTATCTCTTAAGTAAAAGTAAATGTTTTTTCTTTAATCTATGAGGGGAAAAAAGATAGTTACTAAATCGGGGTAATATTAAATGAGAAAAGGTTTTCACTCTCCTTTCACGATGTGATATTCATTTATAATCAATCTCTGCCTCCCAGTAACATTTTCCATACTCATCAGCTATGTGAACAAAGAATTAGAAAGATATAAATTTGACTGTAAAATGTCTTTTAAATGCACTGTATTTCAGAACACTCTTTCTATTATTATATTCCAGAATCATTCCTTTTAGGTGAGTAGCTTTTATTGAAAGGACCTTTTTTTTTTTTTTTTTTCAATTAATAAATTTACTGTCAGAAAAGTCCTTCATTACGGGAACCTGTGTAATTTCCTACCTGGTATCCATAAGTAATATAAATCAAGAGCTCCTTAGTTTTAGGTAATTTTATTAGAAGCATCTAACTTTACTACAACATAGCATCCTCCAAAAGATTTTTTAAAAAGTTCTTATTTCTCATAGCTTTTTTTTTTTTTTTTTATTTTAACTTTTAAATTCCAAGAGTTTTCTTTCTTTCTTTCTTTTTTTTTGGAATTGTTGTAGAGTTGGGGGGAGGTATTAATTGTCTCTTTGCCAGAGTTTAAGTGCAACATTTTTCATTAGAATTTAACAAATGTTCATCTTAAAATAGACTGACAGTGGGTCAAACTGCTCTAGCTTCTCCTCTGTTAACCTGAACGCATTAGAGTTGAGGCTTTTTATTCTCAGATCAATGTTGCTTCTTATTCTTGGACTTAATTTAGAATAAGACTAATATGATGGTCTCTTCATTTATTTCTCTCTCTCTCTCTTTGGCTTTAATAAAATTAGAATTAATTCAATATAATATAATCTCTAGATTTTTTTTCGAGCATAGAAATGCCAAATACAATAATATGATTTGATTTTTTTTTTTTTTTTGCAGGGGGTAAACTATTGTGCAAAATAATTACATGAATACACAAGAACATCTGGTCTTTTAACTGTAGTCACTGCTGAATTTAAACATTGTACGCATTTGACAAAATTAAAGGAGTTTATTCTTTGTTTTTCCTGGGCTTTAAATAGTAAGCCACAAATAGTACTTAAAGTTATCATTTCTAGTTCATTTTGAATATTATTTAGAAAATCTTATTCTGCATTTCTTAAGACCTGGGGTTTATGAAATTTGGATGCAAGTTTATGATGCATCACAATACTTTATTAAAACAATGACCCAAGTCCAATTAAAAAGGGGGGGGGGTGGACCTTTACTAAATGCTTTTCTCCCATTTTACCCACAACAATTTCTAAATGCCACTAGACAATTAGGGCAATTTTGATATCTTTTGTAGAGTAAAGTAATTAAAATTATTACTGCCACTTTTGTAATAAACTCGGGTGACTTTATAAGTCTGTCCCTGTTCTCTTTCATGATGGAGACATCATACAATCTGTAATTGTGCTATTAAGGAAAAGAGAGCTAATCTTTTTGCATTTGAAGTAAGCCTTCATCATCAGCCCAACAAAGCCAGACAGATCAAAAAAGAACCAGAGAGAGCATTTAAGGAAATTAGTACAAGTGTCAGTTAAAAGGTAAAAATTAATGCACTTATTATTGAAATATGGTTGAAACCTACGTTCTTTTCATTTCTTTGATATTTCGAAGGCATAAAACATTCAATTAACTTTCCATTGTGCTTGGTAGAGAAAAGGCAGAGGATTGTCAGTGAAGTGTTAGGGGTGTAGGTGGTGCTTGGTGAAAAATAGAATAGGGTGAGCAGGAGAGAGACCCAGAGCCACATGGCCCGGACCCTGAAGACAGAGCTGCTTCAGTCCTCCAGAGCCTACCTGTTTAGGATTTCAAATGGGCTTTAAATTCTGCTACCCCATTTATTCAGGAGATTTAACAATTAGCCTGTGCAATTCTTTACTGAGAAATCATAGACAATGGATGCATGTGGTTGCTGTGAGGCTTTGTCAGTGGAGTCATTTCTCACTTTCTGATACAGTATGATTATGATGATTAAAATACACACAAGAAAGACTGGGAAGAGAAGTGACTATTTATGAGTATTTGGATTATGGGTGAACTTTTGCCTTTTGAGTGTATTTTTTAAAATGTTTTGTACTATGATCATCTGTTATGTTACTGTGGTTTTTAACTAGAAAAAATAAACTGAAGTTGATCTCGTGTATGAAGCAGCATGGGGTGGAGAGGGGAAGATCTCTATGGGCTCTGAGGTCAAACCAATTAGTGTATGATGGGTAACTCAGCTGCCAATTGCTGTGTGACTTCAAACAAGTAGCTTAACATCTCTGAGTTAATATTTCTTTCCTCTATATGGCAGAGAAATGGTTACCTGCTTGTTAAACGGCTAATAACATTACCCTAAAGGCACACAGCGGACACTCAACAAATACTAATTTTTTCATCCTGACTCTACTGCTCCCTTCAGCATCCCATTGTTCATAAAAGACAAATTATTTAGTATTGTTTGATATTGATGAGGAGGATCAGTATTTGATGTATTTCTTTCATGGTAAGTTTATATTAACTCTCCATCATTAGCATTGCTTCTCAGGGCCAAATGTTTTATTTTGCTTTGAAATTTCCGCAAGTTTATTCAGTCGGGTAGATTTGTAAGGCTACTCTCAGAACATCAGCACTCCTCGCTGAACAATCATTATTTGACAATTGCAATTCAAGAATTTTTTAAATCGTATAATGAATCAATCTTCCTAAATTGTATGCATGTCAAATTGTGATCAACTTGCTGTGAAAATGTTCAGCAAGAGAAGGCCTAATGTTTAAAGTAAAAATTAATGGGATCACACACACGAATTTGTCTCTATCATTAAAGAAACATTGTTTTATTGCCCTGAGTAAAAGACTCTTGCACATATTATAAAACAAATTTTAAAGGAGAAATGCTCTTGCAATGATTTCCTACCAGAACACTCTGCAAGCAATAGGCTCGTAAGCATAAATCTTAGCTCATTATACAGCACAGAGTAGGCACTTTGCAACTATTTTAAATGAAAGGGAATAGGTCTATTTTCCAAGAGGTGACTGTTAGACAGTGTGTGGCTAATTGCTTTTTGGTGAAGGCTTCATTCTAACCTAAGCAGATCATTCTTGGGTTCATAAAGCCTACTGGGACAGCAAGGTACAGCCCCCTTTTGTTAGCAGAAACAATTTTTTTGTTTAGAAAAGGCAGATTCTGTGAGGCAAGCCCCCGTTTTACCCCCAAACAATGTAAAGTTTAGAAATCCAAAAGCCTTTGCAATATTTGTGCGACTTTGTAGCTTTCTAGCCAACTCTGCCCTGGCACTTAAGGAAAATAACTCAGTTATAAAATCCCAAATCACCGATGTTGTGATTATTATTCTTATTAATATGCATATGACAGAAGTTAGTGCCAAAATGACAGATTTACACTTTTGCAAAGGTAATGAATCAAAGTAAGAAGGTAAAAGCTGCTATTACCCTGAAACCTAAAAGTGATAGACTACTCAGGTTTTTATTCTTTTTTCCTCCCTGGGTGCAGATGGCTGGTAATGCTGTTTTTCACGGAAACACAGTAGGATTGTAATCAGGAGTATAAAACTAGCCACCAAAGGAAAGCTTGCACTCTTGTCTTGGGGAACTTTTCTAATTTGAGCTCTTATCTGAAAGGTGCCGAGAGGAGGGAGGGGAGTTGGGGGGGACAGCAGTGAGGGGGGAGGGGGAGAGTATACCAGACAGTATGAAGAAATAGGGGACTCAGGTTTAAGAACAACCAGACCCCAGTTGGCAGACAGTGAGAGCATGAAGGGCCCCTAAAAATAAAATCCTCAGTCCAAATGTAGACCCTGCCTTTTCTCGCATCTAGAATCTAAAAGAAATTCGGAGAAAACCAAAGAAAGGAGGACAATGGAAATGTGAAGAAAGCCCAAAGACGGACCCAGAACAAACAAGGAGCGCATGAATCTCTCCGGCATCTTGGGTGCCCTCTGGTTTGGCGAGTCCTCTCCCATCTGCTGCTTCTCTAGGTCCTGAATCCAGTTCGGGGAGGTTGGCATGATGGGCAAGTTGAGATTTCCAATTTAGCTTTGAGAGACCTGAGGCTAAGGGGAGAGAGGTGATGTGCCCTTGCCCAAGGTCATAATGCTTATAAGGTCACAGCCAGTGACGAAGAGAAGCTGTGCTGTTTCAGGAACTGGCATCTGACTCCCTGGGAGCCAGAGGGGCATTTTTAGAAGCCTCATTAGGGTCCCCAAGATAGTCAGGAAGGTCTGGCATTGGTGCCCCAAAGAGGTTCATATGTCTGAAAGAGTAGTTCAATTTCCCCTGAATCTCTTCCTGCCCTCCCTGTCAGGCAGGACATTTTATTATATAAAAACATTTTATATAATATAAAAGCAGCATTTTATTATATAAAAACTTAGAGTTTCAGAGGTGGAAGAAACCTTGGAGATTTCTAGTTCATAAGGCCCAGGATAATAACCTGAGACAAAACTAGGATCAGTTTCCCCAAACCCATGTACTATTATTGCAACAAGAAAAGCTTACTGTGTTTTATAATCTCTAGTGCTTGGTGATTTTTGCAGCCTGAGAAAGCATTTTTTTGTGTACATTCTCAAATTGGACTTCCCCAAAGGCTCAGATTGAGACTGGCCTAGAATGAAACCTATGTGTGGCTTTTGCCTTTTACTCGTTCTGTGACTTGGGCAAGTAATTTGACCTTTCTGTGCCTCAGTTTCCTCTTCTGTAAGCTGAAGTTCTACCTCACGGGGTAGAACAGCTGATGAGAATTACATGTAAATGTGTAGAGACTGGGCTAGTGCTGAGAAGCTCCCGGTGGATGTTAGGCATCTCTTCATTTTGATCGTCACCATCACTGAGAATACAGACAGGGCAGGTTTTAATATCCCCACTGCATAGGTGAGAAAAGTGAAGGTAAATGGCCTACTGAGAGTGACTCAGAGTGTTAAGATGCGAGGTTTCTTAGCTTCTAATTCAAAGACATTTTATTTGTTTCATTAAAACAAGTGCTGACGTTCAAAGTGTTGGTTCATCCAAATAGTCTTGGGGTGGAAGATTGTCACGGGCGTACCAGCAGGGATAATAACAAGGTCCTTGGGCATTTCATTCTTACTCAGCTTCTGTCTATTAATAAGGAATTAGAAATATTTTGGTTCCCTCTGAATAATCATGGCTGTACATGAAAAAACCCATATCAAAGGGCCATCTACCTGTTTATAGCCAATGTGCAAAAGTTAGACAAAAATTACCCCTTGGAATAGGTCCGTAATTTGTGCTGCAGTGAAAGACAGTGGATGCAGGAGAACTGTGGAAGATATATAGTTACCATGGGACAGAAAGAACTTGGAGCTGTAAAGTCCAGAAGACAAACAGACCCAAGGCTGTGCTGTTAGTGGGGAAGGCAGATTGATGTGGGTGCTGCTCATGTTGTAGGACAGAGAGACGTGAATCCTTCAACTCCCTAGCAAGGAAATCAGAGCACACACGCCCCATTTCCATTTCTGCATGAGAGCCTTTGTGGAGTCAGAGGCCAAGAAGCCCTGGGAGTCGCAATTTCCTCCTGCTAAGCAACTCATGATTCTAAGCCCAAGCAAAATTGAACTCTCCTCCACTCTTCCAACTTTCACTTGTGCTTAGCAAAATGTGCCAGCATCAGCCTTGAACTTGAGGCCAGAACTCCTGGGTTCAAGTCCTGTGTTCTACACCTGCCTGCTGAGTGATCCTGGGCAACTCAATGTCTCTGGTCTCAATTTCTTTCTGTCAAACAAAAGGGCAGAATAATAACATGTCACCTGCCAGGAAAGGGGCAGGCACTCAGGCTAAGTCTGCTACGCACAGATGGTTCAAGGCCAGCTGAGTGTGTGTGGTTATTTATTCCCTTTTGACTGTTTTCAGAGGTGTTAGTAATTGGAATAATGCCCTTGCTAGAATATTCCTGTCCTGATGGCCTTCCGTGTTACTTTACCTCTGCCAATGAGATATCAGGTCTTTGGACAGACTAGAAGTTGTTGGCAGGACGTCTGTCCCTGTCTGAAAAAAATGCCTGCCTGGGATAAATTAAGGCACCCAAATTTTGTGCTCAATTTTTTTCTTAAAAGCTGTTCAGACAAGGCTTGCACATCTGGATCCTCCTTTGACTAGCTGTGGGACTCGGGGTCTGCTCCTCACCACTCTCTGTGCTTCAGTTTCCTCGTCATCCAGACAGAGAGAATACCACCTAGGCTTCTAGCCTTAAGACAATAAATGATTAATGGGACCAAGGCACCTTGCAATCTATGGTGTCTGGCCTAGGGAAGGTACTTAATGAACGGTTTTAACTGCTCTGATCATTAGAAATTATACTTAAAAGCAGGCTGAGAAAGGCAAACTCTCTTTCTTACCTACTAAGCACTCAATAAGTAACTGTGAATCAAGAATTCTGACTGTGTAGGAAAATGAAGGCAGGGACCAACTCCAATTATAACACTCCCCACTCCCCCAATCTCTTCCTCACTTCAAACTGATAAAATCATTGAAAAAGCAGAGGCACTGTTCAAGTGGAGGTGATGTTTATATTTCTCACACTTCCAATTTATGACAAACAATACAAACAATAGCAGGCATTCTTTCTTTTTTCTTTGTTTTGAGACAGAGTCTCACTATGTCACCCTTGGCAGAGTGCCTTGGTGTCACAGCTCACAGCAACCTCAAACTCTTGGGCTAAAGAGATTCTCTTGTCTCAGCCTCCCAAGTAGCTGGGCCTATGGGCGCCCGGCTATTTTTGTTGTTGTTGTTGTTGTTGTTGTCATCCTTGTTAAACAGGCAGGCCAGGGCTGGGTTCGAACATGCCAGCCCCAGTGTATGTCGCCCACGCTCTAACCACTGAGCTGTGGGTGCCGAGCCAATAGCCGGCATTCTTTCATGTGTTTGCCATTGAGACTGTAAGGTGGGCAAGGTAAATCTCATTATCACCACTCCCACATCATCTAAATCTATTTCCACATCTAGAGCTTTTCCATATCTATACTTATCTCTTTTCTATAGCTATGCCCAGACTTCCATATCTATGTCTTTTTCTATCTATCTCTATATTCAGACCCATGCCTACATCTATATCTACGCTTGGAGCTAGAGCCATACCTATTTCTATTCCTATGTCTTTAGCCTTTCCATACTACATCCACATTCACATCCGTACAAGGAGACCAAGCCAGGCTCAGCAAATGGACCAACCAAGGTCACCCAGCCAGGAACAGAGAGCTCGTGAGGCTTTAAGTCTTTTGACGCCAAACTCTGCTTTCTTTGCCTATTCTCCCATGCCAGCCCTCCAGTAAATAGAACTTTTAAAAATAAAAAAGAAAGAAAGAAAAATGAAAGAGAAAGAAAAAAGTAAAAGGAGGAAAAAGGAAAGGAGAAAAGGAAGGAAAAAAGGAAAGGAGGGAGGAAGAGTGGGAAGAAACAGGAGAGGGAGGAAGGGAGGGAGGACGGGATGAGTGAGCAAGTATTGTAATTTCTTTATCTTGTATTCACGAAGCCCAATATGTAGTCCAGGCCTTTGTCACCTGCATCTCCATTAGCTTAACGTTGTCTTGGTGTGGAGTGGATGGGAAATGGTCTTCAGACAGTTTAGTCCCTGAGCAGCTGTGCATCATGTCCCTCATACATATCTTAGAGTTTAACATTCTTGGAAGGATTTTGAAATACTAGTTTTGTTTTTTTTTTTTAAATTAGGAAATACAATAGGCTAATTGTGGGGGTGGGAAGTTAGGTAGTTATAATATTGTTAGCAATAATCTTTATGAGTTTATTCTAGGAAAGTTACTGTATTACTACAGATTTAAACCAGAGATGTTTAGGAGACACTGACCACTATATTTCTTTAACCTTTTCTTTCTTCTCTATTTTTTTTTTTTTTTTCACTTATAGCTTTTATAACGGGACTTGGAAAAATAGTATACTTAGACTGCCAGTGTGATTAAAATCTCTATCACTTTTGCATCTGTTTTGAGAGGCAGACAGCATATTTCTCATTTTAAAACAAATTATCAAATATTTCAAGAAGTCAGATTGAAGCCCGTCTTCATTCTCTGAAAACTTTAAGAATTTAATTGCTGTGAAGGATCCATTTGGCAGAATTTAAAAAAAAAAAAATTGATTTGATGTGCAGCCCCCTCCTTCTTCTATTTGAAAAGCTTACATCTCTGCTCAGTTTTACAACAATAATTTTTAGGGTCAGGTTTCAAGCCCTCCTGAGCCCAAGCCTTTCCCCCCCCCAAAGTGAATTTTATATGAGAAAGAAAGCATACATATTTTGTTTTGAAAACCGAGTAATAATGTTCTGAAGAATATATTTTAAGAGTATCTTCTGGGCTAGAGGTTTGAAAAACATCAGCTGTTTCTCCTTGTGTGGGGTTTTGTTTATGCCCTTCTTTTCAAGCTATTTTTGGTCTTCTGGATTTAGTACAGGTTGCTTAAGAAAATAAAAAGCAAATATAAAATGTACCTGGAATCTTCTTTAGGACTCAAGTTAAGCCATATTATAATTTTGTTTTTCTGTTGTTGCTTTAAACTGTGTGAATGATTAATGCTACCTTGTATTTTTGATTTCCTAAGTGGCAAAGAAATGTCTTTCTCACATGATGCACTTATTCTTTCCTTATTTCTTTGTCACTCCCTTTTCTTTGCAGAATTATTCAACTCATACTGTCATGCAGAGGGTAAACTAAGAATCTTTTGGTATTATATTCTGAAGCAAAAACTTTACTTTTACAAAATCCATTTTCCCTCTTGGAAAGAAATATCAGAGTGAGAAATAACCAGAGTGAGTCTTATCTAAGAAGCGACTCTCCCCTGGTTTTTGTTCCATTTTTTGAAAACTCTAATTTCTTTGCCTTGGGTTCTCATTTATTTTGGAATTCACACAGTGCACTGTAAACATAATGTAAAGTTTTCAAAGCTTAATTAACAGTTACAGGATAATGGCAGGCCAAGTTTTTAGAAGCATCTAAGCTTGGCTCCAAAAAAAAAAAAAAAAATGAGGAGGCTTCCATACAGGAAGCCGCGAACTTGTAACTCCTAAAACAATAAAAGACTTCGAATCCAGGACTGTGGTTTGGCTTTGGATGCCAGGACTGGCACACCTGCTAGCTTAACCCTCATGAGTCCAAGATGCCTTTCAAAACCAAAACCCAAAAAACAACGAGCCAAAGAAAAATGAAATCAAAGTTTTAGATAATGTTAATCTAAGGTTCAGGAAATCCACTTTTAAATCCCACGAGTCGAGGTGCGGGTTGGCTATCTGGCCAGGATGACAGCAAACTAAAACACTAACCCACCTCTAAAGTTGGGAAGCATTCAGGGGATTTCACAGGTCTTGCAGTAGGTACAGAAAGGGTGCGGAGGTGTTATCTGTAGTGTCCCACGTCTGCCATTTCTTTTCAGGAGTGCTTGGGGAAGTCACTTAACTCTTTTTTGCCTCAGTTTTTTCACCTGTAAAACGGGAGTGAGGGTGAGAATCTCTCTCATAAATGGTTGCGTGACTGTCTGGAGAGCTGGGTCATTCTCTGGCTTAGTCAGGACTTCAACCACCTTGCTATACCCATTTGGTGAATGATGGGTTGAATTCTGGTCCACAATGTTTTTTTGTCCAGGGTGCAGGGAGGAAGGCAGGAAGGCCAGCCACTCCAACTTTATTCCTCAGCGGTTTCTACTTAGATTTTCTGGTCATCTAACCTAATGGGGATGTACTATGCCTGTCAAAAGTAAAAGTCACTGCTCAGGCCATGTCCTTGTGTCATTACATGAAGTCATTTGCGTGAAATGCACATGAATACTTACTTATTCTGGATCTTTTAATTACTTTGTTAGTGGCACAATTTTATTTCAGTGCTCTATTCCTGTTAGAAAGTTATTTTAGTATTTGATTTACCTGTTTGGCATTCAGCCATTTGAAAAAAATAATACCAAGAGCCTGAAAACAAATCTAAGCTCTTACAGTTGTAGGAATCTATTTGTAAATAATGTGGTTTTTTTTTTTTAATTTATTTTTATTTTTATTTTTTATTGTTAAATCATAGCTGTGTACATTAGTGCAATCGCCTGTACCCATTCGGGGTTTTTATGTCATTTTAGTAACCCAGTGCATTGGCATTTTAAACAAACAAACAAACAAACAAAAACAAACACTCCAGGACAGCTGGAAAGCAGCAGTTTTAGGCTGAGGAGGGGGACGTATGGGAGGGGATGTGGGCAGAAACCAGCCGGAAGTGCCTGAGAGAACGCTCCCCAGCCTGGAGGATTTGGTGGCACAAGAAAAGGGCGGGTGACTGCCAGCTCTAGACACCTCTGCTTGCAGCCACCTGTTGTTGATGATGTTGACCCCCCGACCCCCGCCCTTGCAACCCAGAAGCAAGGGGGAAAGGGGACTGGAGGCTGTAGGATTTCCCAGTCTCCTGGGGATGGAGGGCCCCGAAGGCTGGTGCGGTGAAACAAGCCAGGAAACAGCTCTGGTTCGAATTTTTGGTCTCACTCTCTTTCTGGGATAAACTGAACTACCAAACCCAACAGCAGTAATAATTTTAAAAACCAAAGGTGGCCAGGACGAGCGAGTCAGAGGGGACAAGGGCGCTCACCGAGTCACCCTTGCAGCGTCTGGATCGCCGTCCCTAGGCGGAGGGGGGCGTCTCTTCCAAGCGTAAACGTGCCTTATCCAGGCGGCGCCGCGCGGAGGCTGTCTCAGCCCCTGGGTTCCTTTACAGGGCTCAGCCCCACGGCCAGCGATAGTCCTAGTTCCCTGGATAGGAGGGAATTCATCTCCTCCAGCCCGGATTTGCAATGCGAACATGTGTCCGGGCGCCCTGCGGGCTGAAGGGTGACATTCCAGGGGCCGCGCGGGGGCCAGCAGCCCTGAAAGCTGCTACGGCACACGCTGGGAACCGCTGCCCGGGAAGCCCATGCACACGTTTCCCAAACCCCTCCAGACCGGGTTGACCTGCTCAACTGAGATTTTTTTTTCTCTCCGAAGAGCAGCCTAATTTGATAAAATTCGGTTTTCTTCTCCATGGCGGATCCCTTTCTCCAGACCCGAGTTGCAGAGGGTTGGGCTGGGTGCGGGTGGGCAAGGGGCGCCTAAGAGGCTCCCTAAGTTGAGGCCCGCGCTCCTGGCGGGGGCGCAGCGGGGTCCCAAGGCTCAGAAGCTCTTTTTTTTTTTTTTTTTGCTTCCAAGTGAGATAGTTTTTCTCCTCCCGTGCGTGTAGCTGAATTCAATATATATTTTTCGCACTTGTAGCGTTTCGTTTCCGAATCTGCTCCTCTGCCTTACGCTCCGCTAATCTCCGCCGAATCTCAGGCTCCCAGCTCCGCGCAGGCGAGAGCTCGCGGTTGGGGACGCGGCGGTCTGGGCGCTTCAGGCACGCGTCCGACCCAGGGTGAACAACCAGGGAGCCGGGTCTCCAGATCGAGATCAGTCAGTGCCACTGCGTCTGCTTATCTTCCTTATCTCCCGGGGCAATCGGCTGTCTCAGCTCCCTCCCTTCCCACCCACTCTGCACCGGGTGGAGTTCGTTTCGGGGTAAAGTGAATTTAGGTGTCCCAGTTGGTCTAGATGCGGGCGTGGGTGGGGATGGGGGTGAACTCTTGCCCTGAGCCTACCTTGCCCTGGCAAACACAGCTTGAAGAGAAAAGTCTGTGTCCTGGGTCCCCGTACACATTTTGCCTAGAATGGGCTTGTTTTGCGCGCGCGTGTGTCTGTCTGTCTGTCTGTCTCTCTGTATCACTACAACCTCGTGGCATCACAAGGCCCCCCTCTCTGCGTTGAGTTCTAGGGGACCCTGCCCTTCCCACTATTCAGCAGTTCATGTCGCTTGCCCACAAGACCCAGCAGCATAGCCACGCAGAAGAACGGCCCTTGGGATCCTCATAGAAAGTAGAACGGAAAACGCTAGGTCTCTAGTTCAAACTTGACTGTCACCTCTAATCTTTCCACAGGCTCTCTCCCAAACTCCCTTCCCCCTGCTGCAGCTAGAAGCTCACTCTGCCTGGGGCCAAAAATCCTGAATTGATATTCTCTGGCTGCAGTGTGACTTTTTGGGCCAATTCTTTAACTTTTCTAGTCTTAATTTTTTTCTATATAAAATTGAAAAAAACTCTCCAAACAATAATACTGACCTGGTACATACACAACAAATATGCTTGGCTATGGGTCATTTTGAGGATGTGAGATGGTCATGAATTTGTAAGCTTTTTGAAATGCTCAACATCCCCTAATTTAGGTGATACAGAAAGAGACTGCTATTATGAAGACAGGTGCTAAATGTGGAAGGATGCAGGAATCTCACTAAATCAGATTAAAAAGGAAAAGCTGACACCACTGGTGCCTGGCGGAGGGGATGCCCACAGTTGACTTTGCTCCTGAAAGAGTTTTACTTCTGTTCTTTGCAGGAGCTACTTCTGTGAGAAGGTGGGAGGCCTTGGGTGGAGTGAGGAGTCCATCTCCAGACCTCTGGCCTGCATGGGGAGCCTCTTGGGCGTAGTGACTGGCATCCAGCCCATGCTCAGTAAAAAGAAGGCACATTTTACTGTTTTAAGGAATGCCGAGCTTGTTCCAGCCTCACCACCTGCTATTTTCCTTTATTAGTTTAGTTTAATTTTGAGGTTGGTGGAGGAAGCCTATGGTGTTCATCACCGGAAGCACTTTTATTAGAACTGAAATCTTCCAAGCTTACATTTGCTACTTTTAAACTCTTTGGACGGTAATGAATATGGATGGATGGTCCTTTCCTATGAATATGGAGGAGCAGGTGGGGGTGGGTGGTGGATGGGTTACTATTTAACATTAACCGCTGCTGGTAACCTTTCTTCCTCTATGACTTGCCTGTACTATTACCCTGAGAAGGGTCAGCCCTGGTTGCCTTTTTGTAAAATATGATTAGTCACTTCTTGCCACATGTGCTTGCCCCTGGACCTCATTTGCCATCCTATATAATCATTAGAAGAATCTTCTAATTTTATTTGAAATTCTAAGTTGACACGTATGTCAAAGGGCGGTGACACAGCATTGTGTTTAATTTCTCTTTCGTTAGTCTCATTTGGGCTCTTGAGGAATTATACTCAAAGGAAGCTTTCCATCCTGTTCACTTTATTACCACCATTACCTGTTGGAGCTATTAATTACAGCTCTATGGATTTGCTTGAAAAGGGAGGTACTGCGCCGTGCTGTCTGAGTTCTCCTTTACAGAAACAGATGAAGGCCTAATCAGGTGGCTTAACACAGCTTAAAACTATAGACTGTGGGTTTTCAGCCTCTCTTTTTTGCACTTGCTATTCCCTTTACCTGGACTGCTCTTTCCTCCTCTTCCCTGCTTGGTAAACTCCTGCTGATTCCTTTAAGTCTGAGCTCACATCTTGGCAACTTTCCCCAGCTATATAGAAGTTGGTCTTTTCTTCTTGTGTACCCTCTGTACCTACCTCTGTCCTAGGATTTCTTGCTTCTGCTGCACTAGTACGTGTACGGTGTTGTTCGATGCTGATTATCTATTGTGGGCAGTTATAAACCTGGACTCTTCAGTCAGACCTCCTTGTTTCTTGTTTCAACATCTCCTTCATCCCCCCATTTGTGTAAACAGGAGTAACCATAGTACCTGATTAAATGGTATATTTTACTCAAACCACTTTAGTTTGCAGCAGGCACTCACTAAATATTCAATATAATTACAACATTGCCTTTCTTATGCCTCTCAGGAGCAGGAAGAGAGCCCTTTGTATTCCCAATTCCTTGGCACATAGTGGGTATTGTCCCCAATGCTGGCCATAATTTGTGCTCAATTAATGCTTTCAGAAACTATGAAAGAGGCAGAGTTTGTTAATGGAGATATCAGATTGTTAATGGATTTATCTGCCAAAAATCAGAATTGACTGGCCGGTGCTAGGCCAGCACTTCACACAGGTTGTGCAGTGGATAGAAAAGGAAAATAAACACTTGTGTCACATTTTTATCATATAACTGGGGTGATAAACGTGAAAGCCACTGCATGGCTTTCTGCATGATGCAAGAAAGAAAGAACCGTGCTACAGGATGGTGTGCAGATCCCCTTACTAACCCACCTACCTTGCCTGTTGCAGTACAGAATTAACCGTGCCCAGAGGCTAATGAAGCTAAGGAAGTCTGAGCTGGAAAGCCACTCACTTGCATGGGACTCTTTCCATCTTTTCACAGGTCCTATATTTTTAAATTTATTTTCTTAAAAAGCCCCCTAAACTACTTTCAGCTTTAAACTCCATAATGCCTGCATCTGCCCCATTATGCTGCTGTGTAGCTTAAACATATTTAACGATGTCCCATTATCTTGAACGGTGAGCACCTATCATGAGCTGTGCAATGTATTCATCAATCAAAGCACCTACTGTGAGCACATGGTGTTTGGTTTGTACCTAGCTAAGCACCAGCTATGAGCTACCCAGTGCATTTGTACCCAGTCAAGTCCAGGCTTTTAGTGTGGAGTGCAGCACCCTCTATAATCTAACCAAATCCACCTTTGTCCCCGGTTCTCACTGGAGCCCCGCTGAGCCACTTGCCCTTTTCTGCATGTGCTCTTTTGCCTCCAGCCATTCCTCTCTGCCTAGGATGCCTCTCCTCCACCTCATCTGCTTGTCAAATAGTTTTAAGCATCCATCCTTGAAGGCCTCTTTTAAGTGCTCTTTTCCCCTCAAAAAGCACCTGCCCTATGCTCGCTGGTACTCGGCTCAGCCTGCTTCCATGTCCCTGTTCTCGTGGGATTCTCCTTCATTGCTGGTGATCTGTCTTCCCTGTGAGGCTGTGTGAGCTTTGGCAGCAAGAATGTCTTATTCCCATTCACACTGCTGGACTCTTAGGCTGATGTCTGTTTACAGGGTCCTTTCTCCTATTTGGAGAAAGAAGGGGGAGAGGTTGGGAAGGGGAGGAAGTGAAGAGGAAGAAGAAAGGGGGGGAGTTTTCATGTTTTCTCAAATGTGTGTTAGAAATAACAGAGTTTTTAGTTTCACAGGATGAAAAGAATATCTGGGCTGGACAGAGAAGGCCCTTAAGTTCGACTTGGAAGGCTAAAGAAGCAACTGGAGTTAAAAATGATCAATAGAATTGAGGCAATCATAGTTATGTATTTACAAAAACACATCTATGTATTTTCTAGGTTTTGTACCCACCTTGATTTAAGGAGTGTTAAAAAAAAGTAGAATGTAAATCACTGTAGTTCATAAGCAATATCTGAGTATTTAATTTTAAGCAACCACCTCCAGAAACAATGGCTCTTTGTTTCCCAAAATCATATATTGCTAATATCAAATAGCATTTTGAAAGACGTCTTCAATAACACGTGAAAAATTGAAGTATTGCTATAGACTGGAAACTGGAAAAGAATTCTTTTATATTCTTTATGAGCCACATTATGCTGCAACCGTTGGAGAAGATAGCACAGAAGTTAAATTTTCTTTGATACGGGCATGTGACATGGCAAAAATCAAACGCATTGTTTTTTGACAAGGTTTGAGGACTAGAATTTAGGAAAACACTTAGTATGGGAGGCGGCTGAATTAATACTATTGAAATTGTGGTTATAAAGATTGATAAGGAAGGTTCATTCACTAAGAGCCATAATGGCAGATGTAATAATGACGGCATTCATCATCCTTCAAAGGCATTTATTAAGCGCCCACAGGTACTTGGCAGTCTCTGGCATGCTGCACCAAGTTAGACAGACGCGGTCCCTATTCATCGAAGAGCTTGCCATTGTGTGCCTCCTTTGTTAGGAGTACAACTTTTCTACTTGTCATTGGTGCCTGAAAGACACTCCTTGTCATTATTTATGCTGTCTGATTTTCTGATGTTGAAGGAGGAGATCTTTCTTTATCATTTCTTTTAATTATACTGTATAAAGTGGCATTTATCCTCTGGAGATATTGTCTCCTCCAGGTAAGCTTGCAGGTAGATGACCCTAATAGTCACAGTATCTGTAGAAGCTGGGTGGGATCCCCCAGTGGGAAGCCATCTTTGTCACTTCTAGAAGCACCACGGGGCACTGACTGCCCTACTCCTGACTAGGCTCGTGAGTAAGCTGAGGGCAGGACTGAGCCCCTACCCTGCTGCCCACTGTCACCCATCAGAGATTGACAGTTTGTTGACCTACCACATGAAGCACCCAGAAAGCAATTGGTGGTCAGTGGCAGATCTTATCAAATGTTTGTGAAATTCAGCTCCTAAAGTAGATTCAACTGCTGGTCACATCAGTATAAAAATTTCCCTGTTTGAACAATGCACAATGCTGTTAACTCCCATAATTAGAAGCTGACTCCAGGCAAATTGCATTGTGGTAGGGAAATTCTCTTTTTCCTAAAAGCAGAATCTTCATATTCTTTCTTGTAAACATTTTGTGCCATTCCATGTATATGTTTTTCTCACAAACTGCTTCAAATCCTTTTGAAATTTTTATATACCATCATATACATAACATATATAATTTTGAAATTTTGAAAGTTTTATATATACCAGTTAATGATGCATAACATATAGTTCGTGTGTATATCTACATACCTGTACGTATACATTCATCCACATATACACATATATTCTCAACCAGTCATAAATTAATTCAACAACATCTGGCAGTTTTGGGGCAGCATTTGGTGCATTGAGGAATCTGACCACATGAGGCTTCCCTTTTTTATGCAGCTCTCCTTTCAAGGGAGGTGACGGCAACGGTGATGTCATGATGCACTACGGAGGGGAGGGGTGACAACTTGGAGCTGCTGTTTCTTCGTTCTGCCCTGTCCCTCCTCCTCCACGTCTCACCTCTCACCCACTTCTCTCCTAGTGGCTTTACCTCTCTCCCTGTCCAGAGCCAACTCTTATTAATGCATGCCTCAGTTTCTTTGACAACTTCCGTCTGGCATCCTTTCATCAATTCCTTTATGCTTGTCCAACTATTTTTCCTAGGGATCCTGTTGTGGAGCCTGCCATGATTATGATGGCAGGGCCTGATTGTGTGGAGGGCCTGCTCTCAGCTTGGTGCTTTGCATGCATTATCTCACTTAAGCTGTACAAAGGCCATGGTGTCACCACTACTGTCACTGCTGTGTCCTGAGTGAGGGAACTGATGCTCAGGAGACTGAGACCTCTAGCCTTCGGAGACCAGGATGGCTACTCTGAGGCATGAGCCCCACAGTTCTCCAGACCTGTTGACCTGGTACTTGGTACTCCACCCTGGCTCTGAGTTCATGTTCCTGCTTATGACATATTTTCTATATAGAAAATGGTCTCTCCAGCCTGCTCTGTTGAATGAATCCTTGAAAGCATTGTGGGCAGATCTCAGTGCTAGTGGGGAGGGTGTGAGGCTCCCAGCAGGGCTGCATTAGTGGAGGTACACTGAGCAGCCCTATGCCGGTGATGGTCAGACTTCAGCTAGAATCCTGTGTTTCCATTCTGGACACCAGGTGTCTAAGGGGAGAGGAGTTCTGGGGTGAGCGACCAGGTGAGCTGATCAAATGGGAACTTTGAGGAGAGGATTCAGGCTTTCAGCAAGAGACTGGATGCTCCTGAGGCTATTTGACAGTCTGAGAACATATGATTCTTCCATGAAGACTAGAATCCAGGCCACATCCTTATTCACCCCTCTCCGGATTCCTGTAGCACAGGTAGCTGGGTTCTCCTGGTTAGATGCCTATTGGGTGTAAGCAACAGAAACCAACTCAAGCTGTCTGACCATCACTGTGGCATTCGTGCATCCTGGAAAGTTTCATTTGCCCATTGAGTCTGTAATTCCCTTAAACACAAAGGCCAGCACTTAGGCCGTCCCCCTTCCACAGTGTTGGGCATGGTGCTGAGCACAGAGAAGAGGTTCAGTACATTTGTTGGCACCATTCTAGGTGCTTGAAATCCATAAAACAAGTTCGACCTTCATAAACCATACATTCTTCCAGGAAGAGGAGACATTAAACCACAAATATACTATATACGGAATTATGTAGTTTGTTAGAAGGAAGAATAGCAAGGCAGGGTGAGTGGGTAGAGAATGTTGAGCTATAGGCTGGGGGTTGGGAAAGGACAGACTAAAGAGCACGGTGAGGAGGGAACAAAGCCATAGTTTTGCCTCCTATGGGCAGGAGGCAAGTGGGTATCTGGGGGAGGAGCCTTGTAGAAGGAACAGCCAGAACAAAGGCCCCCAGTAAGACGTGTGTCTGGTGTGTTTGAGGAACAGCACAGAGTTTGGTGTGTCCATAGCCTGACAATTAATTTTTCCTCGAGCATGGCAGGAGAGTTTCTTTTTCCGTGAGTACTTGTGTTCTACGTTGGTTTGTCTCGAAGTTTTGAGAGGCCAGTCTGACCAGGTCTGTGTTGGTTGCTGTAACAAAATACCTTAGGCTGGGCAATTTATAAACAAGAGAAATTTATTGCTTATAGTTCTGGAGGCTGGCAGTCCAAGATAAAGGTGCAGGCAGATTCAGTGTCTGCTGAGGGCTTGCTCTTTGCTTCAACGATAGACTTCTTGATGTGTCCTCCCACAGCAGAAGGGGCAAGGGGCCAGAAAAGCTCCTCAGGATCCTTTTATAAGGCCACTAATCTCAATCACAAGGGCAGCACCCCCTGACCTCATCACCCCCCAAAGGCCACACCTCTTAATATGTTAATATGGTCAGCCCTCCATGTCTATGGGCTCCACTGGTGCATCAACTAACCTGGAATGGAAATTGTTCAAAAATTTCTCATCTTTGCTAAAAATGTAAAGATTTTTTTTTCTTGTCTTTATTCCCTAAATAATATAGTATAACAACTATTTACATGGCATTTACATTGTATTTATTAGGTATTACAAGTAATGTAGAAATGATTCAAAGTGTAAGGGAGGATAAGTGTAGGTTATATGCAAATACTGTGCCATTTTATCTCAGGGACTTGAGCATCTGTGGAATGTGGTATCCATGGGGGGTCCTGGAAGCAAATCCTCCATGGCTGTTGGGGGACAACTGTATGATTACATTGGGTATTAAGTTTCAACATAAGAATTTGGGGGGGGGGCACATACATTCAGACTGTAGCACGCATAGTCTTAAAGCAAACACTGCATTTTTTATCTTGAAGAGTTCTATTTTTCAAGAGGGCAGCCAACCAAGGTTCTGGATGTGTATGTGTGTGTGTGTTGTGAGGGATGCTTTTTTTTTCTGAAAAAGCCTAGCTCAGGGAGCTGTTCCTGTTTGTAGATAAATTTCAAAAACATCACCTTCCAGATGCTGTGTCTCCACAGCACATTTTGGATGGCTGACATTTAAAATCCTGGAAACTAAACCTCCAGTGTCTTGTATCTCTTTGGAAATGATGAATTTCAAATGAACTCAAGTTAATGTAGTGCTTGTGAAGGGCGCCAGACAAACCGTGTTCAAAACTGTAGACTCTCGACAAAGCTGGTCCAGCAGGGCCGTGGCTGGGCAGATGGCTCTGCCCTCCCAGCCTCGCAGTCGAGCCCCTGCGTCGGCTCTTTGCCTGTGAAGGTAACTTCTGTTCACTTCCCCTTCACTCTCTCACCTGTGAGTGACCACGTCATTTCCAGCAAATCATGTGAGTTAATAATTGGGTAACTAGTCAAATTTCCATTTTAATCGGGATGTTTAGTTTCAGGTAGATGCAGTTGGGGGCGCTTAGAAGATGTGATCTGCATGTGTAACTTAGGGCTAATTTTTGAGTCCCTACTGCCCCTATAAACATGGCTCCTTGAGCAAATGTTAGCTGTCGACCACTCTTTCTCTGCCTCAGTGCAGTGGACAAACTAAGCTGGATCAGTGTGTGCTTGGGAGCCTTCCCTGTGGTTGGTAGGATATTTAATCACATCCCTGGCCTCTTCCACGAGATGCTTCAGTAGCACCTTCTCCAGTGGTGACAACCAAATGTTTTCAGGCATACCCAAATGCCACTCAAGTGACAAACTTATTACAAAGCATTAGATGCCAATATCTAATTGACCACCATCAGCCCCTGTATTTACAAAGTCATTTTATGACCCTAGTGCTTTTGGTCTAACAACCTCAGGAGTGAGCCAAGGGTTCTACTTGACAAGAATGAAGGAAGCAACATACACCACTTCTTCTCTTCTGATTATGGAAGTCATGCATGTTTATGTTAGAAAACTTGGGAACAAAACAAAAAATGTAAAATGAAGCTAAAATGTATCTGAGTTTACAACGGCCATCAACAAAATGCTATTAACGTATCTGGTCTTTTCGTGTGTAGATCTGTGTGCCGGTAGACTTTTGTCACAAAAGTAAGATCATGTTTTGGGGCTGTGTCTTGATCTGTTTCCTTCTCGGTATGCATCCTAGACTTTTCATGGTGTTAGGTATACCTAACAGCTGTATGGTGCTGCATCATGGAGGGGGGTAATAATTTACTCCTTATTCTCCTGGTCCTGACATTTAGGCTGTTCCCAGTTTTTCTCTGTAAACGATGTGTTGATTGTCCCCTTTTGAAATTTAGAAACTCTGAAATGGGCTGGGAAGTAGAACACTGGATTTTAGGGGGTGTGAGGGGCTGAAAGGGAGGGCTGAGTTCAGGAAGATGGCAGATGTCCAAGGTTTAGTTCCATGGGAGGATGGAGAAGGTTCCACGGACCAAAATGGGATGGAGGAGATAAGATGAGTCCTGTGGCTAGCTTTCTCACTCCAATGGGGAGCCTTCAGCCCCTTAGAGCTGTCCAGGGGCCGAGTAGAAACAAGGGTACACACTTGAGATAGCCATCTGGAGTGACCTTCTTAGAGGTGAGATTAAAACCCATAGGACGGCTCTGTCTGATAGAAGCATGTTGAAAGGCAGATATGTAGCCCCAGCAAAACAAATAAATAGGTAAAATTAATTTTAACAATACATTTTATTCAGCCCAACATATGAAGACTCTTATTTCAATGCGTGGCATTAGCCAGGTTTTAAGTGCTCAATGTAGCTTGTGGCTACCATATTGGACAGGGTAGCTTCTCACCTTGGCCGTGTTCACATTTGTCACCCAGAAGAAGATATCTGGTAACGACTGGAGACATTTGGTTGTCACAACTGGATGTAGTTCTGTTGGCATCTAGAGGGTAAAAAGCTGAGATGTCACCAAACATCCTAAAATGCACAGGGAAGTTCTCCAAGGAAGGAATGATGCACCTCAGCTCATCTTAATGCTGAGCTTGAGAAACTGTTCTGCACCTAACATTTGTTCAAGAGTCCGTGCTGCTCACTGTGTGTCAGACACGGGTGAAGAGCTCTACGCTTACAGGAGTATCCGACCCTTTCTTTTCTTTGCTGCACATCAGGTAAAGAGTTGCTGGGGCCACACATTAAATACACAAACACTAATGAAAGCTGATAAGTAAAAAAAGGGTCTGTGTAAAATTTCCATGATATCCTATACCATGGATGAGCCAGACAAGTCCTCATACATTCAGCATGTGGCCCACAGGCTGCAGGTTGGACACCCCTGCTCTGCAAGGCTTATCTCATTGAATCCTCAGAGCAACTCTGTGATATGAGCACTGTTAGCATACCTGTGTTACTAATGAGTTAACTAAAGTCTAGAGAACTTAGGTACACTTGTGTGGGGTCATGGAGCTAGAGCTCCAACCCAGGCTTTTGGACTCAAGAGTGGAAGTAGACAGAGGCTACATGAAAGTAAGCTTTCTCACTGACCACAACAGCCACAGTTACCTGAAATATTTATTTACATTTACTATCTAATCCTCCGGTTGTTGGTGAGTGGACACAGCACTACTGTATTTCTATTTTATCTTTTATAATTTTTTTTTTTTTTTTGTCACATAGGCATGGTTAAGCAGAGGAACATCTAATCCCAAGTGTTACTTATTGGCTGTATGATCTCGGGCATTTTTATCTGTAAAATGGGCACAAATATCACATAGCTCACAGGAGTAACGTGGAGACTGGAAGCATTAGTGTATCTGAAGGTCCCCAGCACATATTGCTAGCTCTTATGTCAGCTCATCCTTGGTTTAAACTCCCTGTCATCAGTGAAAGAAAGGAACGGACGCCTGACCTGGTAGGGTCAGAAGAACATGTGCATACAGGCGATTGCACTAATGTACACAGCTATGACTTAACAATTAAAAAAAAAAAAGAAGAAGAAGAGCATGTGCACCTTGGCCCCTTCAACCTTACAGTCACAGCCACGAGAAGCTGATCCCTGGAGTTACGTTTCTTAAAAATTTCCAAGAAGAGTAATTGCCAGGACTCTCCTGTGTGCCTGGTGCCTTGAAATATTTTGGGAGTGGTATGATTTCTGAGGCAGAATAATGCTGAAGAGAGGGGGCATCCAAAATAGCACATTAAAAAAAAAAAAAAAATCTGAACAAGGGCATTTGCAGTATGGAATTGGAATGTTAATTGAAATCGGACTCTGCCAACAGGAGCTTTGGAAAGAGCCCAATCAGGATTAGACTAATTAAGACATCTTTAAAACTGAACAGGTTGGACTGTCTTAAGAATTGAACCAAATGAAAACTATATGCTAAGGAATGTGACTCTGGAGGTTTGAAAAAGCAAAACAAATAAACATGAAAATCATTACGGCGAAGTCAAAAGAAGGAGTGAGCCCGTCGTAGTAAAACACCTGATTGGAAACTAAATATTCTTACACGTGGCTGATGTTGGCAGATTGGGTTCGTGTTGGGTAGATACTTTATTCAAACCACTTTGGAAATAAGCCCAAAAAGCTACTGTGGATGCCTTTTAGGGAACACCTTCGCGTGCTTGAACCACTCCTCAAAAGGCCATAATATTTAAACAGAGGCCGTTCAAATTTTTAATGTAAAGCATTGTGCAATATTTTAAATGTTTAAAAATACCTTAATGTCTTCACTTCAGCCTTCTGCTTCCTTTGTTTCCTACTGAGCCAATCAAAAAGTCTTTATTTTAATATGTTGCTAAATAAGGTGGTAGTTCTACAAAAAGCCCAGATAAGATGCCTAATTTTTAAACATTGTGCCGAGCACTGAACCAACCTGACAGCCTATATTTAGCATAATGATTTATTTGCTCTTCCGGAAAGCTAACAATTTACTGTAGAATTTTGGATACAAAAGGTGAGGTTATACCAACTACACAATATAATCAATAGTGTTACACAGTACATCGGAAGATTCTAGTCCTACTGAAAAATATTTTGACAAGACTTAAAACAGTTAAAACTTAATCGTATTTGCTCATTATTGGAAACAGTAGTCTGTGTGCCGACTGCATCACAATAAATATTTCTGTGATTAGGAAACTTGTTATAGTCCAACAGCAAGTTTGCTCAAGCCTTAAATTATTTTTCATAATCTGTAAATAATGTTGACATTACTTTGGCATTACAATAAATATTAAGGCTATTTGGAAGTGAATTTGCTAGTTTAGATGCCTGCCTAACAAAACAAACTTATTTATATTATTGGCACATAGGATACAAAAACATCACAGTCTTCTGCGTTTGGCAAACCAGGCTGACATATTTCACATCATCATTACATTTGTTTTGGGGTTCAAAAGTCATATAATTAATATACTAATAAACTACTTTATAGAGCTGTTTTTCAGAAGCACATTACCAAATGCTTTTTAAATAACATAATAACCGAAGGCTTATTCACAATGAACAGCAATGGATAATAAAACAGTCAACTGAATGGTTGCACTATTTTTTATTAATAAGTAATGCAACCTTAGAACCTGGGGAGGAATAGACAAGGGCGAAAATTGAAGTTTTCAGAGTAATTTTTACAAGCAAATGGATTGTGATTTGTGGGAGAAGATAGGGAAAATGACATCTAGATGCCAGTGGTTACAGACAGGGATTTTTATACTTGCTGCACTGCTGTTTTTCTGTGCTAAATAAAAAGAGAGAGGAAGGAAAGCAGTTATAGAGAAGAGAATAAAAATGTTCTCTTAGAAATGCAGTTTTTAGCAGGAAAAGAACGGCCCCTGTATTCTCTTACACCCTTCTTTGGGCAAAACCATTGAGTTACGACAACTAAGCGCACTGCATATTGGAGATAAAGAGTTCAATCCTGGCTCTGCTACTTAGGTTGGCCTTCAACTTGTGCAACTCCCTCCCTTTTCTATAAAACTTGGGCATCCTTATGGCGAATGACTAGTAACTCAGGGCACTGCAGATGATTCAGCAAAACCTCACTGAGCATTTCCATTGACAAGGCCCTTTGCTTGGTGCTGGCACCCCTGTTTGGTACTTGGGAGTTTTAAAATTGTTTTCTCATCCCCCGCCCGTACCCCTGGCTGACTGCTTTAATGCCTCTCCTTCTCTTACCTGTTGGATCCAACTCATGGGCAAATGTGTTTTGTTCTATTTCCTTGCTCCATTTGCAGTCCTCCTTGCTGGTCTGAGCCTCTGTCACTCCCCATCTTGCACTTTTCCCGTTTTCTCCCCGCTTGCTCTGTCAGCTGCCCCCACCTCCTCCTGCTTTTCAAAGGCAGAGGGGGGAGCTCTCTGTATCCTCTGCTGCCACCCTTGAAGCCTCTCCGTGGAGGACCCCTCTGCTCACTTGTTGTTTCAACAGGCAAGGTCTTTGTTCAAGCTCTCCTTCCCAGAGAGGTCTTCGCTGATGCCTGGGGTGGCAGCCACCCCGTTCTGGTTCTCGCCAGCCATTTCCCCCTGCTCCCCGGCGCCAGCCTCTGTGTGTCAGTGTATGTGCTCCTTGTCACTCTCATCCTCAACAGGGTCAGCTTCATGACCATAGATAGGGACCTTGCTTGTTCTGTCCACTGCTGGCCTATGCCCAGTGCCCAGAGAAGTGTCTGGTATCCAACAGGTGCTGCTTAAATGTTACTTGAGTACAACATAGGGCAGCCTGGGAAGATAGACCAAGGTCCAGAGAAGCTGGTGGCTTCTCTGGGGGCCTCAGGGAGGCAGTTTTGAGTGTGCCCCGTCCCTGCCCTGAGCACCCTTTAATGAGCCCGCTCTCTTCACTGCCCTTTTGTGAGGCTCCCCTCTTGTTTCCATTTCCCAGGTGTGTGATGGGTATGTGCTCACCTGCAAGCCTCCTGCGCAAACACCGAGAATCTACCTGTCCTCTCTGTGGCTGCCATTCATATCTCTATTTTTTTTATGTGGGTCAATCTAAAGCTCTATGGAAAATTAGTTTACTCAACTTCTTGATCTTCATTGTTAGAAGTGACCTGAGATCTGATCTAATAAAGGCGTATGCTGGCTGCTGTGGATGGAGGTGTATATGTCACAAATACCTGGGGAGGCCCTCCAAGAGCCTACCCCCTGCCACACCTCTCTCCTAACATAGCTTTGAAGACCCCTGGACTCCACGGCCCCCAGCAGGGGGAGAGAATTAGGCTCAGAAACTAACCAGAGCCCAGAACAAAGTGGGAAGGGGAAAGGCAGGGGCAGAATGGAACAGTCAAGAGCTGAGATTGGGGCAGCTGGTGCTGGGATGTGTGTGAGGAGTTAGGAGAAAGAAATCATGAGGAACAGACAGGGGGGTCTACATGAGTGTGTGGTCCAGTGGAAGAGTCCACGGACTCTGGTGATTCTGGATAAAATAGGCAGTGGGGGGAGATCTGGGGAGTCTGGCTCAGCTCTCTGTTTTTGGCTATAAGATTTGAGTCTTCAATGCTTATAGTTTTAGACATTATCTTTTTCTTTTCCCCTTATTGGAAATCAGAAAAGTTTATTGTAGAATATTAGGAAAAAATACAAAAGTATATTGGGAAACTATTAAAATTATCTATAAACTCATTACCCAGCGATAATTATGAATGTTTCAACACGTTCCTTCTAAGTATTTTTTTTTTTTTTCTGCTGTGTTCATGTGTAATGGATACTAACATTACAGATGGATATTTGTCTTTTTTGTCCTGGTATTTCCACTTAGTCATCTTAAGTTATGAGCACTTCCTGTTCTTGGGACATATTCATTAAAATAGAATTTTAAGACCATGATAGCCCTGATTTGAGTATGTCATGATTTAATAAACCATGCTCAGTGTTTGAACAGGTACCCAGTTCTCATGATTGGACAAAGGTTGAAGTGAGTCTTCTTGTTCGATCTGTAAGTTCTCAACCACACCTTATTATTCGGGGATGTAGGTTTCTAAAAGTGGAGCTCCTCAGTTAAAAGGTATGAATATTTAAAAAAAAAAAAAAGTATGAATATTTTAAAACCTCCAGTGCTACTATGAGAGGACTTTGAATTTCTTTCCCTCTCTACCTTTTGATAAGTTTATTTTGAGAATTGCACTTCATAACACGTCCACCACCGTGATAGGCAATTTCCAGAGCAGGACAGCTTTTTCATTATTCCCTGAAACCTCGAAGAAGGCCCTCTCATTAAAGAAAATCTGGAAAACTTTTTCTCCCCCTTTCTTAAGAAGAACTAGGCTATGCTGAAAACTGTGGCACAAGACACAATTTAAAAAGGATTTTCATCTGCTTTGGGAAATAAAATCTAAACACAGTCTTTTAGAAACTGCTGTAAATTTCGCTAAGCTACAATGTTTTCCTTGGAAGTCTAGGACATATGGTTAGTCTTCCAGTGTTACTAGTAACAAAGTCCTGAAAATATTAACTATTTCATTCTTCTGAGGATAGTGTAAAATTATCCTTTATTTTCTTTTTTGCCTCCCACACTTTGGTTTTAACAAAAACCGAGACATTCCTATTATAAGTAATTACAGCCCTTCCGTTACAGTCTTTGAGCGCCATAAAATTAGCTATTGTACTAAATAATTAGCACATGCCATTCAGAATATCCTAAAAATTATACGCAACATCAAGCAGAAACTATACACTGACACTTGGCCACGTTCTCTAGAAAAGTGCTCAATGAAAATTAGGTATTGGCAACAGGTGCCTTGAAAACAATTTATTAATCGTTAAAAAAAAATGAAGCTTTTGAATGACAGCATGTAAAAGCATGTTAAAGTTTGGAATTGTCTGAACTCTGACTTCTTAAATACAGTCTTGCCTGCTGGCACACTAATTGTATCCTTGAAGATAATTCCAGCACTGACTTTCCCAGCAGCTGATTTTAAGCTCATGCAAAGCCAGGAGAGCCTCCTCCAGGCCCAGAGAGATGGACGAATGATTAGCAGGCCCCCTGAAAGGCTGCTGGCCCTCATGCAGAGAGGACGTCACTAGAAAAGAGTCCATGATATGCTTCACTCCTTCTCAGGGAAAGAAATTCACTGAGAATTATATTTACATTAATTTTTTTTTTAATGCTGACCCAAATGTGGCTATTTTGAAAGGTTTAGTTGCTTTGCAGTTACAGAAGGACCTTAAGGATGTTACAAATTCAAGTTGGAGGGTCACACTTGGATTACTTCGTGAAGTAATGATTATTTTTAGGTGCTCTAAACAGGAAAACATGGCTTACTGATACTGGAATCCTCATACTGACTATCAGATCATAATTTTAACTAGACAAATTTAGCTCAAATTAGGTAAGAGTCTGACTTCTAGAATGTTCTTATAAAGGTAGGATAGTTTTATTTTAATGTACACTTTGAAATGGGTAGTAAACTGGTATTCAGGCTTAGTAGATGTTTGAAAATAATTAGGTAGTTATAGGTTTAAAAGTGAAATAAGAGCATATAAGATGAATAAAAGAATAATATTAACTACCTCCCCCAAAGAACTGAAATGATGTATTAACATTAAAAAAAATAGACTTACTGTAATTAAAAGGTAGTTACTTCAAGAGCAGATGTGATGGTGCATAACTGTAGTCCAGCTAATCAGGAAGCTGAAGTAGAGGTATCTCTTAAGCCTAGGAGTTCAAGCCTGTGGTGCTTCTGTGATCATGTCTGTGAATAGTCCCTGTATTCTAGCCTGAGCGTCATAGCAAGATCCCATCTCTAAGGAAGAATAATTTTTAAAAAAGATTGTTACTTTATACAAGGAAAAGCTTCTTCAAGGAGAATACAATAATTTTAGACATACTGTTTTTAAATACAACATATAACAAGTATCTAACAGCAAAGGTTTAAAATACTATATATAGAAAAACTTCATAGTACTACAAGAAGAAACTGGCAAATTTGCAGGCTATCCTCACAATGATTGATTGAAGCAGAAAACAGAATGTGTGAGCAACTGATAAGTGGGATCTAATGGACATATTTAGAACACGGTACCACTTTGTACCCACATTGAAGAATGCGCATTATGTTTTGAAGCATGTATAAATAGTTTGGAAAATTAACCACATGCATGCCACTGTTTCTCAAATGTGAACGCATACTGAAAGGACTTATTACCTGGAGTGTTTTAAAAGAGTGTAATGGCAGGTGTTCTGATTTAATTGGAATGGGGTATGATCTGGGCACAAGGAATTTTTAAAATCTATGATGTGGTCGTAATGTATAGTTCTGACTGTGACTCACTGCGCCACTCCAGAGCAGCCTTGACTAATTTTAAAGGGCTGCATTGCTCGGCTAGCTGTTGCAGACTACACTGCCATTCGCTTAGAAATCAGTAATAAAAAATAAATAGAAAAAGGCAGATACTTGAAATTCTAACACTATACCTCTAAACAATTTAAAAAAGAAAGTGACAAACTATTTAGAATTGTTTGATGACAGACACACAAGCATCGTGGGACGTAGAATGAGGGAAAGAAGCAAGTAGAGAGAAATCCACTGAGATTAGAAAAGAAAAAGGCGACATTCATGACAGATTAATTTAAGAAAATAGAAGAAGAATAGCAGATTAAACCGAAGGAGACTAACAGGAAGAAAACAAGTTAAGTGTAGAAATAAACACGCAAGGAAAGAGGACCCACCACACCACGGGTCATTTCTCTGGACACATTGATAAAATAGGCAAAAGTCTTTCAAAATTAATTAAGAAAAATCGAGAAAGAAGGAACAAATAAATGATGTTTAGAAATAAAAAGATGACGCAGAGATTACATTGATGAGGATATTATGAATAAAATGTGCATGCCAATAAATTTGAAGTCTTCATTTAAATGAATAAAATACAGGGCAAAACATAACTTAGCACAACTGACTTGAGAGGAAATTGTTCTGAAACCAATTAAGGAAATTGAATCAGTGGTAAAAATCTTTTCACAAAGAAAGCAGGAGAACTAGATGATTCAAAAAGGGAGAAGTACAAAATATTTAAGGAACCCATAATTCCTGCCTGTACGAATGATGGCAGAGCATGACAGAGGAAACTGTCCCCAACTCATTTTATAAAACCGTCCTCACAACGAATTCCAAACCCAAACTAGGAATAACAAGAAAGGAAACACAACAGTTCAGTCTGAGTATGGAGATAGACATAACAATGCTGAACAAAACATGGAAAAATAGATCCAAATAACACATAAAATATTTAATACATCATGACAAGTTTGGTTTACTCCAAGAAAGCAAGATGCGTCTTCTGTTGAAAAGAAATCAATTGATGAAATTTGTCACATTACGTAAATAAAGGAAAAAGAAGTGTGATCATCTCAATAGATGCAGGTAATATGCTGAATAAAATTATACAGTTATTCACAAAATATGAAAATACTGTAACCCACTTAGAACCACAGGGCAATTTCTTAAAGTGATAAAAGACATCTAAAAAATTCTATAGCAAATGTTCCACGTCACGGTTAAATGTTGAAAGAAATTCCTTTAAGTCTGGAATAAAGAAATAGATGTGGATGACGATAGTCACCATCGTGGTCAGCATTGAATTGAAGGTGTTATCCATAAAAAGGAAAAGAAATAAGAGTATAAAATTGTCAGCGAGGAAATAGCATTGTTATTTTTTGAAGATGACAATATACAAATTTCCCCAAAGAGTCCCCGCAAATAAATCATGAGAATTAATTAGAAGTTAATAAGATTGATAGGATAAAACCCCAATATTTGAAAGCGAGCTACTATTTTTTTTTTGAAATATAAGCAAAAATATATTTATAGCAAATAATTTATAAAAATTCAAGGAACCAATCTGATAAAATATGAATAAGCTTTTCTTGGAGGAAATTATAAAATTTTATTTAAAGAAATTGAAATTGTCTCAGGGTAGATATATTTTTAGCCAATGTCTTTGTCCTTTTGGGCTGCCAGAACAAAATACTATGGTATTACTGGGTAATTTGTAAGGAACAGGAATTTATTGCTCACAGTCCTGGCTGGGAAGTTCAAGATGCAAACCTTCAGCAGATCTGGTGTTTGGTTACGACCTGATTCCTGGTTAATAGAAGGCACCCTCCTGCTGTGTCTTCACAGGTGGAAGGGTCAGGGATCTCTCGGGGGCCTGTTTTATAAAGACTCAGGTCCCATATGGACTGGTAATGATGGCTCTGCCTTCATGATCTGATACCTCCCAAAGGTCCCACTTCCTGATTCTGTTGCCTAGGGATAGTAGGCACAAATATTCCTACCCCAACAGTGAGGAAGACTAGATTGTTGGGCTGTGAGGTATGCAAATATTCAACTCTACTTGCAATATTTTAGATGTTGCAAAGATGTAATTTTTCAGGATAATGTGTAGATTCAATGAGTTTCCAATCTAAATGCCAAAAGTTCTTTTAAATGGTTTTTTGCTTTTGTTTGTTTATTTGTTTGTTTTAAATAATGACAAGCTGATTCTTAAAATGGAGGCAGAAAGGACGAAGAAAAGTCGACATACTCCCGAAGAAGAAAAATAAAATCATGAAGCTGGATCTCATAGATAGAAACACATGAAGCTATTTTAAAAACCATACTGGTGCAGAGATAGACCGGTGGGATCGAATTGAGAGTTTATGCTCATATACATGGAAACTAGATTTAGAATAGGGCAGGCATTGAGAAACTGTGCAGATAATTTATAATTTAGTAATTTGGGACAACTGTATGTTTATCTGGAAAAAATGGAGCTCTCTCCCCCTCTGCACACAACAAACTCCAAGAGGATTTAAAATACATGCTGCAAAACAATACAACTCACAGAAGGAGAATCTCTTCTTGACCTTTGGGGAGGTTTTCTGAAACAAGATACAAAACATAAGGCAAAAAAAGAAAAACACAGGACAAACGTAGAGGATAACATTGATATACTTGGACATATTAAAATGACAAATCTCTCTCATGGAGCAACAGGGCCTTCCGTCCTGCTGGTACGTTGGTATGAGAAATTTGGGAAACAGCTTGGTATTCCTAGCAGAGTTGAATATTTGCATACCTCACAGCCCAGCAATTCCACTTCTACTTAGTATGCGCTCAACCTGCTCTGCCCAGTGGAACTTTCTGGGGAAGGAAATGTTCTCTATCTGTGCCGCCCAAGATGGTAGCCACCAAGACGCGGCACATACGGCTCCGAGCCCTTGACATGTGGCGAGGGTTACTGAGGATGTAAATTTTAAATTTCATTCGGTTTTGATTAATTTAATTTTAAATCATCCCAACAGGGAATCGTGTAGCTTCCTGACATGTTTCATGTGATTTCGCCATAGACAGCGCTACTATTTGGGAAGAGAATCTCTTTTACATGCGTATCAAGAGCTGTAACAATGTCCAAGAAATGCACAAGAGAAAAGTGACTGTAGTATATTCTTAAGATGCAGTTACTGCACGGAAACACGGAGGAATGGACCAGGACACCACGAACACGAACGAACCCCCAAAATGCAACTAAAGGAAAGAACTGGTTCCTTTTATACAAACTTTTTGGAAAGGAAAAATAAGCAGTCTAGTGTTTGGGAATACTAATCCAGCTGGCAAAAAAGAGAGAGAGGTGAACACAAAATTTAGGGTAACGAATACCTTGTTGGGGAAAAAGGAGGCTGTATTATTGGGTTGGGGTACTGGATACTTGTTTTATATATATATATTTATGACTATATATATTTATATATATATATATTTTTTTGAGGACATGATTATTTTATGGCTCTAATAGTAGCATTTAATTAAACTGTACATATAGACACTCTGAGATATGTTTATTTCTTAGCTAAAAAAGAATAGGTAAAAAGAATCATAGTTCAAAAATATTTATGAAAGTTGGAAATTACCCAAAATAGCTTCTTCTTAAGTTTCATAAGCATCCTCTGCTCTTATTTAAGTAATTATGTTTAAATGCCCCAAAGGCAAGTATCAGTCCAGGAGAAATCATTTGCTCAGCACACACTCCCTGAGCACATACTCTGGCCAGCACTGTGCTAGGTGGTGGGGATGTTTGGCAAATAAAGCTCGTGGGCTGTCTGTTCTCGCAGCCAAGGAGAATGTATCATAAATAAATAACTGCACAGAATGTTAGATTTGAGAAGTGCTGGGGGTGTCCGGTTTTAGGTGGGGCTGGTCAGGGAGGGCTTCTTTGGAAGGCTGAGAGTTGAGGAAAGCCATGACTGAAGGAGGGAAGCCAGGTGGTTGTTTTAGGGGCACAGGGGTCTCAAACACAAAGACTCAAGGCAGGACACATCCTGGGGGTTGGAGGGACCACAGGGGCTCAGCGAAGCTGGTTCCTGGAGCCCTGTGAGGTCTTGGCAATGGGAAGCCATTGGAAAGCTTTGAACAGGGAGACGCATGACCTGATGTATATTTTCAATGTCGCTCTAGCTGTCAGGTGAAGAGTGGATATCAGAACAAGCCCGGAGCTGGGAAGATCAGTCAGTGGCTGCTGCATGGGGAGCGGCGACGTGGGAATGGTCTCAAAGTTAAATGAATAGAATGAACCCGGCCATTCTTTTACTGTATTGTGCCACATTTATTTCTGCTTATTGTGCATGGGCCAGGCTTGAGAGCAGAGGAAGCCCCTGCCTTAACAGTCCTCTGGATTCATTGCAGCACTGGGCTCCAGCCACACAACTGCAGGCAAAGACATCTTTCCCAATGCAAATCTGAGCCGAGGGCACCCTGGCTTCAAGCACTTCGAATGACTCTAAGGAGAAGTGTTACACTAAACTTCCTCCCAAGCCTCCTCCTCCTTCCCTCTCTTTTGGGTACATCTTTCAGTTACCTAAACACATTGCAGAATCTCAGCCTTTACTTTCTGTAGAGCAGCTGAGACGTTTCTTCGGGAAATGGTGATAACTCGCACTAAGGTTCATTACAGAGTTAACATGTTTTAGTTATATGCTCTTAGAATAGTGTCTGGCACATAATAAGAACTCAATAAAAATTTCGCTCATGTTAGAAGAGATTTTATACTTCATTTACAAGCCCACCCACAAGCTCCCTGTCCATCTTCAGCTTGGGCCTCTGCCACGGCAGGAAGCCTCTGTGAGAGACTGTTGAATTGGTGCAAAGAGCTTCTCCATGCTGCACCCCACTGTGCCCCTCTGTTGGCTGCTCTTTCTCCTAGGGGTTCTCTCTGGTCATGGGCAATAGGTCTCCCCTAAAGCTGTCAAAGCTGAGTTTCAGTTTGTACCCACAAGTTTTGTATCAGCTTCCCAATTTGGATTCAAATTTAAAACTTGAAAGTGTTGCTAATTTTTTAAATGTTGTACATTTTCCATAACTCTCTGGATTTCTAAGGCTGTTTGTGCCCCTGGAGCCCTGTAGCAGCCTCCCCCATGTGGGTGAGTTCCTGTCTCTTCCAGAGATGGTTTTCATTCTCCTGGGGAGCCCCCCCAGCTGCCCCGGCAAGCACTTGAGTTTGAGACTCCTCCATCCCCAGTCTGTGTCAGACCTTCACTCATCAAAACAAAGTTGCAACAGATCCCCAAAGTTTCTCATTACCTGTCCTTGCTTGTTTGCTGAGTGACAGTAAACCCAAAGATCCCTTTTCTTGTTGTGGGTTTTTAACTGATGATCATCTCAGAGAGGTAGAAATGGCAAAAGTATTAACTCCAGGGAAGTAGCTGAGTGCGTGAAATTTACAAACTTCTTTGAGTTCTAGGGTTTGACCTTCGAATTCTAAATTCTCCTGTGACAACTGGAAATCACTTTGATGTCTGAGGGTGAATTTCTCATCTTCTCTTCCTCCCCTCCCAGGCTCCCAGCTGCAGGCAGCAGAACCAGACTTCATGTGGGAATCACTGTGACATGGACAGTGGTCTTTAGGGTTAGAATAAAGTACTGGAAAGACACTCCAGAGAAATCTATTTGTACGGAAGAGTCAGAGACCCCAGAGAGACCTGGCTGCCTCCTTCATCATCCATTCCCTTTGATACTGGAGTTTCAGGTTCTTGGTCTCGGGGATTCAAAGAATGAAACCACGGACCACAGATCAGTGGTAAGACAGGATTTATTCACAGAAACAAAGAATACAAAAACCAAAACTCCTGGCAGAGAGAACGCAGGTGGGGAACAAGCTCTCTTGCTTCCTCTCCAAAGTTTGCATCCGGGCTTTCTACTCCTGAAATTGAGCAGTCCTAGAAAAGGTGGGTTTTCCCCTGCAGTCAGAAGGGCTGGGGGGAAGGAGACACCAAGGCACCAGTGTCTCCCCTACAGTGTCTGGACCCTCTGGCTACTGGAGCCTGCCAGGCCCCCTGCCCACCCTCCAGCCTGCTGGTTTCACCAGCTGCCCCGGTACCAACACTGCCAGAGCTAAGGCAGCAGGTCTTGGTTCCACCTGTCCTGTGTCAACTTGTTTTTGTGGTCATTGAGGGGCTTGCTTGTTCTTTCCTTGGTGTCTGGTAGATGGCTCTGTGGTCTGTCCAGGACTCAGAGCTCCTGCTCTTGGACAGTGGCCAGTTCTGGGATATTTAAGCAGAGCCATCCCTTCTGCATAAGGACAAGGGGCCCCCCGATGGCATTGCTCATCTGGGATGTCTCATGTCCCTACGTTCTAGGATTCCGTGGAGGGTGCACCTCCAGAAGCCTGCTGAGAAGGGGCCTGCTGTGGCCATCCCTGGGTTTGGTTCTGCCCCTGACATGCTCATTTGCAAGTGGAAACATTTACAAAGGAGCCCTCTGTGCTGATCCAGGGGCATGTAGCTGGGGTCTCAGGGGGCATGCAGGCAGCTAGTAACTTCCCTCTGTGCTGATCCAGGGGCATGTAGCTGGGGTGTCAGGGGGCCTGCAGGCAGCAAGTACCTTCTGTGACTTTGGAATTATACAGGTTTCCCCGGGGTCAGAGATTTCTGACTGAACTCGCAGTTTCCACTGGAATATCATGGGGTGGGAGGGGCAGGACTTGGCTGTACAGGAGTATGGGTGTCAATCAAGTCTAGGCCATTCTTGACTCTGTAAATTCTCCTCCTCAGGAAAATGCTTGAGGTGGTTTGCACAGACTTCGGATAAGACATGGGGTGGCATAATTTTCTTCTTCAACTACCCTTCCAAAGAGTTTTGGGGGACAGAAATCCAAATGATGGTTTAAAGCTCATTTAGGGGAATGAATTCTTTTATTTTTTTTCTAATTCTTGCCGGCTGAGCACCAATGTAATTTGGTTATAGCCCCTGAGGCAATGCTAGACCCTGCTAGATTTCAGAGGGCTCTGTTGATACTTCCAGAAATTCTTGACTTGCAATCTGGAGCTGCCGGGATCTGTTATTCTTTTACATTCTGGTGTCAGAGGTTGTGTCTCAAGTCTTATCCTGCTGCTAGGGGGATCGGCAGGCAACCGAGGCCTGTATGAGAAGTTCTGAGGAACTGCGTATGCAAATCCCCTCACTCACCTTCCAGAAGTTTAGAAATAAATCCATCCAAGGCGGCTCTTTCTGTGGTCACCGTCACGTTGTAACAGCTGTGGACTGAGCTGTGTGACGCTCAGAACAGAGGAGTTGTCAGAAGTAAAAACGTCTTTCAGTTCTACTGAAGTTAATAAGTCAAGTTAAATCATCCACATATGTGGAAACAGAAGATTTTCAAAGCAGTGCCTTCATTATAAAAAATGTGTTAAAATTAGTAACTATTTTATGTCTTGCCTATTTCCCCCATCCAACCTAGTTTTTTTTTTTTTAACATCCAAATATAGATTTTGCAATATTAAGGTAGAGATGCACAGAGTCCCAAAACTGAGAGATAAAATCAGGGTTTAATTTCTTACCCTCAGGGCGACGTGTGCCCTGGATAACTTTGACAGCACTGTCTTAGGAAGTGTGGTTGGACTCCAGTGATCCCTTTCCCTCCCTGTGGTCACAATCTCGGAAAAGGTTTTCTGCTTCTTCCTTTTATATCCTGGGGGCTTTCTCGATCTTCCCTGCTTTAATATAGGATCTTTGGGGAATGCATTTCTGGTATCTTCTATGAACTCTGGCTTTTGTGCTAGGACTCGTCTATAAACACCGTGGAAGGGATCAATGAATAAAATTCTTCACTGCATCATGTAGTAAACTCACTGAGCTTTCCCTCTACTGCAGCGTAATTTTATGGAAACTGACAGCCTTTGAAACAAGGTGACGTGATCTCAAAGCTGCATTTGGAACCTGTGCTGTCGAGGCGTTTCTTCAGTCAGTGTTTGTGAGCTGCTTGCTTCCTCTCTGGGGAGCAGCACCCCTCTATCTCCTTTGTAGAATTGCGGCCTCCACCACCCACACTGTCGGTGGTCTTGCTGGACTACCCCTGACCTTTTACTTTATGTGTGAGTACATGACCCAGCCTGAGCCAGTCCGACAGATTCTGTGTCTCTGCTGTGCCTCGAGTCTGTATCTTAGTGAGCCAGACAGGGGCAAAAGATGGCTGGTGGGGATTCATCCAATGGCAAGAAGGTCATGTATCTCTTGCTAGCTGGGTCTTCAGACAGAGCTGTCCTGGCTCTCTTCCTTTCTGAGTCTGTTCCTTGGACTACAATAACTGCACCAGATCCTACATTTGGAGAGATGGAGGGGATATAGTGAGTATCCTTTTTGCACCTTTAACAAAGAATCCTAACTCATATGTCCGGAGAGTAGATGCCATGAATACAGTTTTCTGTGATCCTTAGTAGAGGCTAAAGATCATATTTTATATTTTTGTGTTGGACATTTTGTATTGCCCTCTCATCCACACACACACACACACACACACAAAATCTGAGTTTTACCTGGAAGACTCTGTATGTTTATTGTGAATATAAAACAGGGTACATAATGGCGTCTGGGATGGAGCTTTGAGTAGAAGGGAATAGGAATTCTTCCATCCTCTGTTCAGAGTCACAGGCAAGAGACCATCAGTCTCCCATTTTCAGATGAGATCCACATAATGGTAGCACCATCCTTAAGACTGTCCACTTCCTCAACTACATGCTCACAAAGTAACGTGCAGATACCATTATTTGTTAAATGAGGGTAATCCACGATACTCTTTTGCTATCTCTATCATTTTTATTACTCTTACGAGGTATTAGTTTGTCTTAAGGAGTATCTAAATGCCACCAACAGTACCAGAAACAGTTCCTTTTGCTCTGTTTGCTATTAGACAAGATGGCAGACAACTGGTCAACTTCTTAGTGAATTCTCTCCAGTTTGGAAGCTGCTCATCCCTCTCCTGCTCTTTTTCTCTTTACTTGGAAAGGTTCTCTGCTCCTCAGAGCTTTAATCTACGTTGCTGTACCCGCTGGGCCTGGCCCTAGCTTCAGCACCCCACCCCGAGCCCATGGGTGTGGTTCTGATCCACTGTTCCAGCCTCCTGCCTCAGGACCCTTCTTGACTTCTCTCCCAGCTGGCCAGCCTGCAGGTGCTCCCTGGCACTCTACCCTCGCCCACAGGTCACTGCCCTGCCTTTGCTCACACCGTGCGTTCACGTGGGATTCCCTCTCCTGCTTCTCTGCTGGGCACCGGTGCTCCCTAAATGGAAAGACTCAGTCTGTGGTTATGATTCTTTTCTCACAATGATTGTCTTCTTTCTGACGTTTCTTGGCACTGTACCTTTATCCCCACATCTAGTGGTGTGCATCACAAGCTTGGGTGGAAAACAGGAGAGTGCTGAAATAGGAGGTGGACAAAGGGCACTGAAATGTCTCTGAGACTTTATGCAAATTAGATGAAGCTACTCCTTTAGGCAAATTTGGCCATTTGCTGGGAGCACTGCTCCCAAGCAGAACACTTGGTGGACTTTGGCTTCTGAAGTGGCATCTTTCCGCAGTATACAGCTTGACCACCTCTATGTGATGGTCCTGAGGAAAACAGGTATTTAAAAATGTATGAAGGTATGAGTTCAGCACCACATTTTTAATAAACACTGGCTTTATATTTTTGTAGGATTTTATTGTGCTTCAAACACTTTTAAATCAACCTTTGATTTTCATTACAAAAGTAATACGTATTCCTTATGGTGAACTTGGAAAACACAGAAAACTATAAAAAAGAAAGTAATAATGATCCATTACCCTATATCCAAGCATTTATTTTAGTCGATTTTTACCCTTACTTTTTTTTTTTTTTTTTTTTTTAAATTTTGAGATTGGTTCAATATATCTTTTGACCAGGCTAGAGTGCAGGGGTACAATGATAGCTCACTGCAACCTCTGACTTCTTGGGCAATTTTCTTGCCTTAGCCTCCCGAGTAGCTGGGAATACAGACATCCATCACAATGCCTGGCTAATTTTTTTGTTTTTAGTAGAGATGAAGTCTCACTCTTGCTCAGGCTGGTCTTGAACTCCTGCACCCAACCAATCCACCCGCCTTGGCCTCCCAGAGTGCTAGGATTACAGGAGTGAACCACCGTGCCCAGTGTACCCCTATCTTTTAAATATGTTTACAACATATCCTAGTAGCAATTACTTTATTTGATGATAAGAAAAATAAAAACCACTAGGCAATCTAATAAGAGAGTATTATGCCGATTTTAGAAAATAGTAAATAGGAATATGGGCAGTAAAGGATTGAGAGAGAAAGAGAGGAGACCATGCTGGCAGTGGAGAGACTGTTGCCGAGAAGACAATTTTCTTTAACGCAGGTGTCTGCACCCTGCCCCAGCCCCAAGGTCCTAACCAGTGTTTTATGACTAAGTTACCACATGGCTGTGCCTTCTGTAAAGTCCACCCTGTGACCAGTTGGAGTTGCAGTTTTCCTTAGTTTCGTTTATTCATTTGCTGAATAAAATGAAACAGCAGAATGCTTATAAAATACTTGTGTCTGGGATATAACACGTGTTGGACAAATGTGAGCAGCACCACGACCACTACTATTTTTGAGTATTTACTGTGTCCCAGTCTCTGGATTGATTACTTTGAATTTAATAATGTCTCAATCTTTAAGGCCATCCAGTGGGGAGGATAAGTAATTCCTTTTTTTTTTTTTTTTTTCCCCCCATTTTCCAGATGGTAAAATGAAGATGAGAGAGGCGAAATGAGGGCTGGAAGAAGCAGCTACAAATGGCCAAAACATATCTGGAATCGAGTTCTCCTGTGTTCTTTCTGAAGTTGTAGCTGCCTTCAGATCAAGGTCTGAGACACCAGGAAGAGTCTTGGATCCTTCCAGAGCTTTGCTAGCAGAAAGCATTGGGCACAAAACTTTCCCCAAGTGTTGAACTGTGGATACAATGGGCCCCTGTAACTTGGACATTATCGTAGTGTAATTTGAGGACAATGTCATGTGGTGTTGCTTATTCTGTCTGTACAGCTGTTTTACCCGAATGTGAAATATGGTGCGGGAAAAAAGTCTATTTACAATGAAAATGAGCCTTACCTTTCATTTAGTTTTTCCGTTTTAGCCTAAGAGGATCTAAAGAATTTCTTGTAAAACCTACACTGAAGTGTAATGTGCTCCTAAAAACTGCTTTCTCAGGGAACAAAAGAAAGGTTATACATGGCCAGACTCAATATATTTCTAAACCTCTAAACTTGAAAATTTTTAACATAAAAATTCCAATGGATCCTCAACTGCTCAAATATATGATAATACTGAAACTGGATTTAATCTAAGATTTACTGTAAATGTGTTTCTTCCCATGAAAATGACTTGATTTTTTTTCTCACATGGAGTCTTGTCCTGGGTTGAGCTCTGTGGCATCATCATAGCTCACAGCAACCTCAAACTCTTGGGCTCAAGCGATCCTCATGCCTCAGCTTCCCTAGTGGCTATGACTACAGGCACCTGTCACAACATCTGGTTAATTTTTCTTTTCTTTTCTTTTTTTTTTTTTTAGTAGAAATTGAGTCTTGCTCTTGCTCAGGCTGATCTCAAATTCCTAAGTTCAAGCAATCAGCCCATCTAAGCCTCCCAGAGGTAGAATTACAGCCATGAGTCACCACACCTGGCCAAAATGACCTACCTTTACCGATGCTGAGTAGTTGGAGATGAACTTCTATGCCACATGAGCACGTCTACAAGCTGGTGTTTCTTGCCCTTCAGGATTCCCAGGTTTCTCTGTCTAAAAATTAACCACAAAATCATTTCCTAACTCCATATCACCTTCAACTATGACCCTGCTTTTCTTTTCCTTTCATAGCAAATATCTAGAAAGTGTTGTTAAAGTTCTGTTCTTCCATTTACTTCTCAAACCATCACAGTCTGGATTCGTCTTTTTTTTTTTTTTTCTTTTTTTCTTTTTTAATGATTAATAGCTGCCTCTTTCTGGTCAAGTCCAGAATGAGCAATTTAAAGGAGGTGGCCAGTGAGAAGACAGCTCTGCCCCAGCCCCAAACAGTACCCATGGCAGCCACTGCTACTTGACAATAGAATCCCTTTCAGAATCTTTTTAAAGAATGTCTCCATCCAGTGATCAGATCTGGCTCTGAACAGATGACACCTGTTTACCAGCTTGGATTCATCCAGTTCCCCTGCAAAGGAAAAGGATGAGCCATTCTAGACAGACAGCAGAGGGGGACTGCGGTAGGTGGAGGGGACTGCACAGAGAGGTTGGCTCAAATAGGCTCAAATACTGGCGAAGACACCTCGTAGAAAATGGACTTGGGAAGGTTTTCTCTGGGCCTTCATACCCTTCAAAAGGGAATAGCAATAAAGTTGACACTCAATAAGCACTACCCTCAAACAGAGTAAAATGCAGCGGTTGTCAGTAAGCAACTGGTGATTAGACCTCCTTGCAAATCTTATTTTGGTTTTATCCTCTTCTGCTCATGGACCTTGGTGAACACATGTGGCCCTGCCATGCTGACCTATGCCTGTCCAATGCACAGAGCATTGACTTGCAGAGCAGCATGCCAGCTTATTAGCTTTCAGTTATGATTCTAATTATATGGTGACATTTATTTGTGCATTTGCTATACAAGGTGCCCTCTCTTTGCCAGACACCAAATTACTATCTACAACAGGGGAGAGAGTTGGCCAGGAAACTCAACATCTTCTGTACTCTACAGAGGGCATTCAGTTCCAGGTGCTCACCTCGACTCAGAAATCCAAATTAGACAGCAGACGTGAGTTTCCCAGGGACATTCTCATCTCATTATTGGTTGAGACCCCAAAGGAAGGTTCAGTGGCTCCTTTCTAGCTCTTTCTCCCTTGGAAATGTTATAAATCACAATGCAAATTGTTTCTCTCAAGCACTTTCTTCAAGATACCTTTGCATTTGAACAGTTTAGCACAGGTTGTTGTACACATCCCTCAAAGATGGACAGGACTTGAGATTTGTATATATCATTCAATATATCACCCAATAGTGTAACAGTTAACTGAGCACCTATACATTCTGGGACTTGCCCAAAGCCACCAAGAATTCTGGTTATCTATTGTGGCATGCTAAACCATTCATTCATATTACTTGTGAGAGCAATTTGGAAAGAACTTGGTGGAGAAGAAGTGTCTCTGCTCTACAATGTTGAGGCTTCAGCTGGGAAGTATAAAAAAGCTGGGAGTTAGAATCATCTGGAGGCTTCTTCACTTACGTGTCTAGTGCTCAGGCTGGGATGATAAAGCCAGGGCTCGGCCAGGATTGTTGACCTGAGCTCCAGCACTCTGTGGCCTCTCATTGTGGCTTGGGCTTCTTCATAGCATGAAGGTCTCAAAATAGACTATGTACATAGCAGCACAGGCCTTGAAAAGTAAGTATACTAGTGTACGAGGCAGAAGCCAAATGGTGCTTTTGTGATCCAGCTTCTGAAGTCACAAGCCTGTCCAGACTTGAGCAGTGGAGACATAGACCTCATCTCTGAAGAGCAGCAGTATCAGAACATGTGAGGTATGAGACCACTACAGCAGGTGTGAGGACCTGATCCAGATCTATTGACTCCAAACCCAGACGCATTAGAGTTAGGTTAGTAGAGGCTGTGGGAGCATGCTAGAGGATTTAGACGTGGGTAGAATGGTTTCAAACTCTAGATCTTTCGCTTGTTAGGTGCATGACCTCAGATAAATTATTTTATGCCTCTGGGTTCAGTTTCATCCTCTATAAGATGAAGAAATGATAACTTTTTTGGTTCATTACTGTGACAAATCGATTTAATGAACCTTATCAACAGCGAACATGGTGTTTGGCACATGAGTAGGTGCTTAGTCAATAGGCACTGTTACTGTTTAACAGAAACATGACAGATTTTATTATTATTATAATTATTGATACTTTAAATCACCCAAGACATAATAAACCTAAGACATACTCATTTTCTCCTTTCTTCTTCCATGGTTCTAGCTTCCGGAGGGGCTTTTACTTCTGAGTTTCATGACTCCACCTCATCCCTGTGCCTCTACAGTCCTGGAAAGGAGGAAAGGAGAAGAGAATTGGCTTCCTTTTTTTGCTAACATCAAGTTACTTTACTTTTTCTATTTGATATTTTTGCTTCTTTTAAAAACACATTATGATGATGATGATGATGATGATCATGATGGTTTAGAAATAAGTTCTTGCTCTGTTGCCCAGGCTGGAGTGCAATGGTGTTACCATAGCTCACTATAGCCTTGAATTTGGGGGCTTAAGTGATCCTCCTGATTCAGTCTCTTTTCTGAGTAGCTGAAACTATAGGCACTTGCCACCATACCTGGCTAATTTTTAAATTTTTTGTGGAGAGAGGATCTATGTTGCTTAGGCTGGTCTCAAACTCCTGGTCTTGAGTGATTCTCCTGCTTTGGCCTCTCAAAGTGCTGGGATTACAGGTGTGAGCCACCATACTGGTCTGATTCTTGGCTGGTTCTATGCTTTGTATAACCAACCCACTGTCATACACTGGTTCTGCTTGAAATATCTAGAGTGGTGTCTTCTTCCCTGAGAAGTCTCTGACTGATACAACATTCTAGATAGAGGCTCAGTCTCAGCAAGGGCTAAGAGGAGTGGGGCAGGGGATGTGGATAAGAATGCAGACATCCATCTCACTTTCTCCTTCTGTGTCTCTCTCTCCCTTTCTTCATTGCTCTCATCTTGATTTCTCATCTTTCATTTTTCACTTACAAAGATGGAACCACTGTGTAACCATCCTCTCCAACTTGTTATTTTCACAGGAACTCGTCAAGTCAGTGCATTCATTTAAAAAGAGTTTCACAGTGGTCCACATCAGGGATGTACATCCATCCATCTCACTGTTTATGAATATTCTGGAGTTTATAGGGTTTTGGAGGGGGGATTGCTGCAACAAACCGCTCTGCATTAACCATGTACTTATGCATATATATCCTTCTGTATTTCTTTTTTTAGTTCCACAGGATGGATTTCCAAAGGTGAAATAACTGGATTGAAGAGTGCATATATTTTTAAATATAGTAAGTATCACTAGGTGATTTTCTCCAAAGGGAGTTTAGCATGTACTCTCCCTCTAGCAACTTATTTCTGCTGATTATCCAAGACCTCTGTGTGTATGTTTGGATGACTGCTCCCAGGAGTGGCACTCTACATGGTTATTCAGTGAAGCAAGGATTTGTAGAATGCTCGTAGCTCAGTGGGTAGGGCGCTGCCACACACACCAGGCTGGTGGGTTTGAACCCAGCCAGCTAAACAACAATGACAACTGCAACAAAAAGATAGCCAGGGATTGTGGCAGGCACCTGTAGTCCCAGCTACTTGGGAGGCTGAGACAAAAGAATTGCTTAAGCCCAAGAGTTTGAGATTGCTCTGAACTGTGATGCCATGACACTCTACAGAGGGCAACATAGTGAAACTCTTTCTAAAAAAAAAAAAAAAAAAAAAAAAAAAAATCCCCAAATTTTTTGATTGAAATAAAATGTGCTTTATTATTTATGAATTTTTTCTCTTTGCTCCTCCCCATGTCTGCATTCTATAAAAAGGCCTTTACAAAAGGCCTTCTGACCACAGCCATTTCCATCCTCTAATCTATGAAGCCATGTAGGTGTCCTTGATATAGTTTATAATAAGGCACTTGAGAGGCTAATTGCATTGTATTTATAGCCTATAGAGGTGGCTCCCACTTCAGATGAGGAGTTTCCTTGGTAATGTACTAATAACCAGAGCTTCCAAGGGGCTAACGTGAGACTAATGCAGAAGAATTCAAAGCTAGCTTGCAGGGGACCCCATAAAGGCACCAAATGGAGCAGACAGACCACACGAGAGAGACAAGAGGAGGCCCGTGGAGGGTGAGTGGGTTTCATTTTATTACTTGTGCCTTCCTAGATTTCTGCCAACCTTGGATTTAAAATCTGCACAGAGTTAAGCTTTGTGTTGACAATTTTGTATTCCTATTGTTCCAAAAGCTAATGTCTCTGTAGAGCAGTGTTTTTTAATTTTTTTTTATCTCATGGTACACTTGAACCAATGTTAGTTAAACTTCCGGGGTGCACTTAAATTATGTTGATAAAAAAAAAAAAGAGAGAGAGAGAGAGAAAAGAATGTATTTACCGTGCTTTGAACTCCTTTCCAAAATAATTTAATTAATGATCTTTAAAAAATTTCACAGCTCACCTAAGATCCTCTCATGGAACACCGGTTGAAAATCACTGCTCTGGAGTCTCACAACCTGAACCTGATTTCTGGTCCAGACACATCTTAACCATCCTGTGTTATATTCCTGGTTGCTTCTGACCTTGGCAGTTCCTGTAAGAGCATCTCTCTCCTTCAGGATGGATAAAGGAACTAGAGCTAGCTTGTCTCTCTGCCTCCTCTCTCTGCCTCTGCCTCTGTCTCCGTTTCTCTCTCTCTGTAACCCTAAGTTTCCCAGTTAACAGTGACAAGTTGCCAATCACTGTGACTCTGCATCATTTTAACATTTATGTAGTTAGTTTGAAATGATAATAATTATCTTAATAAATACTAATAGAAACATCTTGGAGCTCCTACATTCTAAGCTAGACACCATATATTTGTACTATATCATATGTGATGATTCTATAAGTAGCAATAATTGTCTATTTGATAGATGATGATTTTGAGGTTCAGAGAGGCTTAACCACTTGCCAGAGATACACAGGTAGTAAGTGGCAGACGTGGGATTTATATGCATATTCTATTTGGACATCTATGCTGTTACAGCGTCCTACCTCCTGTCACTGTGCCTTACCAAATGGGCACCAGCTTCCCTTCCTTTTTAGGGCCATGTTCCATCTATTTCACTTGACTGAGTGCTTCTTTGACTTCATTCTCACCATGAGATGCTGTGATCACCCACTGTGTGCGAACTGCCTTCATATCCCTTGTTACCAACCATCTTACATGGCTTCTGCTTGCACATTTGAATTCTTGCAGTTCCTGGCCCAGTGCTGAGGGTATAGTACAGCCTCAACCCCAATTATTTCTCTTTGCTGAAAGCATTTTGAGGGCGTATGGCTTCTCACCACGTTCTCTCTGCTCTGCCCCAAGCAGAGCCATACGTTTATCATAATCAACTCATGATCGATCTTTTATCCCTGAGCACTTGCTGTGCTATGTCCACACATACTTGGCCCACTTCCTTAGCATCAGTCCTCGTTCACAAGCAAGGGGAAGGAGGCTTTGAGAGACTGATAGTCATCTAAGTGAGTGATCTGCTGCATATGACACCCCCTCATCCCTGGCCCCTGGGACATTTGGCAATATTAGAGATGTTTGGTTTTCACCACTCATAAACTAGAATGCAGCCAGGACTCTGCCAAACAGCTGATGAGGCGTGGAACAACCCCCAAGATAAAAAATGATCAGGACCAAAATTCAACAGTTCTGAGGTTGAGACAATTCTACTTTCTCTACTGAAGAAAGGAAGGAGACATTTTATTTTATTATATTTTCTACTTTTGGATATGTTAAGAGATGCAATTTTTTATGTAATACTTACAGAAACACTGAATGTTCTTTCCTTCCTAAGATCTAAGTAAGCCCACAAAACTCAAAAATAACTTTTGATTATGTATGGGGGTATAAGGAAAAACACACGATATCAGTCTGAAAGTAAAATAAATGAGTCTTCATTTTCAACTGAGTTTTTAGATACAGTTTTTTAAAAAAAAGAATACTTCATTTTCTATTTAGACAAAGCAAGAGTACCGGGTGGTTTTATAGGAGAGCATTTCTAAGACAGTGGTCTGAGAAGAAGCTGACAAGTTTATTTCAAACAATATAATTCTAAATTCTAATGCAGGAAAAGGTTGGGTCTGGGCTCTTTTTTCATTAAGAATCCTTGGTCCTAAACTTATAACCAAATAAAGATCTTAAATGAGTATCTCAAGTTTTATTTGTTTGAATGGTGGCACATTGATGGGTGAAATTATATGATGTCTGGGATTTGTTTTAAAACCTTCTGGCAAAAACAAAGGTGGAAGACGATAGATGAAACAAGGTCAGAAAATATTCCTAACTGATAAAATTGAATAATGGTTACATGGGAATTCATTTTACTACTATTCTTCCTGCTTTTGAGTCAGTTTGAAAAATTATAGAATAAAGTATTATAAAAATGGGCACTATGGCCATCTGCAGGATGACAAGCAATCTTTTGCAAATACAATAAATAGAACTTGTTTTTCGTTCCCCTCTGTGGATGCAACAGCAATTTCTTGAGCAAAATTCCATGCATGTGTCTAGACCATTGTTTAATCTAGCATACTGTTTTTCGTCTTAGTATTTTCAGGGAACTTTGAAAATTAAAAGTGACCACAATATGGGCAAAAGATTTGAACAGACACTTCACAAAGGAAGCCGTGTGAATGGCCAATAAGCACATGAAAAAGCGCTCCACATCATTAGTCATTAGGGAAGTGCAATTAAAACCATGCTGAGATAGCACGATACACCGACTAGGATGCTTCAATTAAAAAGATTGATAATGACCAAATGTTATCAAGGATGAGAAACAGCTAAAACTCTCTTATATTCTTGTTGAGAATGTAAAATGGTACAACTATTTCTTGGAAAAGGAAAAGTCTAACAGTTGTCTACAAAACTAAAATATATACCTTCTTTATGACCCAACCATTCTACTCTTAGGTATTTGCTTGAGAGAAATAAAAACATGTTCACACAGATAAGAAGATTTGTTCACAGAAGCTTTATTCATAGTAGTTCTACCCCAATTGAAAACATCCCAGGTGTTCAGAGCAAAAAAATGAATACACAAACTGTAGATTCATGCCATAGAAACACAAATGAGGTACTGAAACAAAGACATGGATGAATCTAGAAAACATTGTGCTGAATGAAAGAAGTGACAGTACATACCACATGGTTCATTTGTATAAAGTTCTAGAATAAGAAAAATGAATTTATGATGGAAAAAAAATCTTAGAACAGTGATTTCCCTGAGGGACTGAGGAAGGGTTCAACTGGGAAGAGTGCAAGGACCTTTCTGGGTAGGTGGTAATGTCCTATATCTTAACAGGAGTCTGTGTTTCACAGGTCAAGACTTTTGTCAAAATTTTATAAATGTTACACTTAAGATTCGCACATTTCAAACTATCACTTCTAACCAAGAGAGAATGATAAGGACCAGATTTACCCTCCCACCTGAAACAAACAATAAATGGACAAAACATATAAAACCACAGGTTGCCAGGCACTGGACATGAGGCAATGAAGGATGTGAGGAGGAAATAATGAGGTCAGCCTGTTTATTGTCTCAGGTCATTGTGTTGAGAGGGTTTCCTGGCCACTGTGCAGGGAAGGGAAGCCTAGGACAAGCTTTGCAAATATCTTGAGTAAGAGGCAAAGACGAGGATCTGGGGAGACCAAGATGACTACAGTTTTTAGAACAGAGTATAGGAGAGAAGAAAGATATACAGAAAGAAAATTATAAAGATAAGCAGGGAGTTTCCCTCAATATTTAACTGAATATTAATCAGCACATGAGCAGTATAATTTCTCGAGGCTGGGAAATGAACCACTGGATTGGATTAGAGGTGAGAGTGGGGCAAGTCTGGGAATAGAACCTGCTTCCACCAGTCAGACTAAAATACCTCACAATTTACAGGGTGGTGAATAGAATATAGAGAAGGGGGCTTTCCTTAGTAATGGAGAGTAGATTTGATTGATCTCACATTACAAATATCAAGAGCAGCACTTTCATGGTTCCAACTGTACTGAAGTAACTCAGCTGCATGCAGGACAAAGTTCAAGAATATTCATAGGAATACAAAAGCAATCTAGCACCAAAAAAAGATAAAATTCACAATGTCTGGCATCCAATCAAAGATTACCAGATATGCAGAGAAGCAGGAATAGACCACCCACAGTGAAAAGAAAAGTTGGTCAATGGAAATTGAGAATTGATACAGACAGTAGAAGTAGCAGCAAGAGCATTAAAAGAATTATAAATCATACTTCATACGGCCAAAGAGTTCAGTAGAGATATGGAAGTAGAACATAAAATAACTCAAACTGAACTCTTAGAGATGAAAGATTAAAAACTACAATGTGGGAAATAAAGAATACATTGGATGGGATTAACGGATGAGATTCAATGTCTGTGTTGAGAAAAATGATTAACGAACTTAAAGACATACCAATAGAAACTATCCAAAATGAAACACAAAGAGAAAAAAGAACTTTTAAAAATATTAAAAGAGCATCAGCGATCTGTAGGATGACTTCAAGTAGTCTACTAAATGGGTAATTGGAGTCTGTAATAAAGGGAGGGACGGGAAGAGGTGAAATCTGGATCTACACAAAGGAACAAAGAACATGGGAAATTATGGGTGCTTATATGTATATTTACATAGGTCAATATGTATTTTTTAATGTTTTATTTATTTTTTTTATTGTTAAATCATAGCTATGCACATTAGTGCAAACAAGGGGTACAATGTATTGGTTTCATATACAATATGAAATATTCTCATCAAACTGTTCAACGTAGCCTTCATGGCATTTTCTTAGTTATCATATGTAGACATTTGCATTCTGCATTTAGTAGGTTTTGCCTGTACCCATTCTAAGATGCACCATAGGTGTGGCCTCATCCATTACCCTCCCTCCATCCTAACCATGCCCCTCCCTTCCCCTCCATTTGCCCTTTTCCCATATTCTTGTGCTATACTTGGGTTATAGTCTTCATATGAAAACTATAAATTAGCTTCATAGAAGGGCTGAGTACATTGGATACTTTTCTTCCATTCTTGGGTACTTTGCTAAGAAGAATATGTTCCAGTTCCATCCATGTAAACATAAAAGAGGTGAAGTCTCCATCTTTCTTTAAGGCTGCATAATATTCCATGGTATACATGTACCA